>OX336370.1:4001274-4254067 GCA_946902895.1 Fragum fragum
TCGCTGTAGGTGCGGATTTGGGTTTGGACCTAGCAACGCCCTTATGGCTCCGATTGAGCTCAAACTTCGTATGGAGGTAGGCATTCGAGGTCCCTACGCGCATGCAAAAAAATGGAGCCGCGGTTGTCATAAAAAAGTAGTACAAAGTGCCTTTTTAGCGGTTTTGTAGGGCAAAACCGGTTTTTCACATCGATCAACCGGAAACAAGTTTCACGAATTTTCTACTCTTTTCCACGCATGCTCATAAACTTGAAGTGAAAATCTATGTGATTGCCTCCATCTTGTTTCATAGCTGATGAAGAAAATAACTTTCTTACTGAATGCCAACAGCCTCCTTTTTAGTCATGGATATCATGGAAAATGGTTTGAATCTTAGACTTAATAAATCCATAGCAAATTGTCTAATGAACTGTCTAAGTGAGAGAACTAATCTCCTCGCGTTCTAGGTCCTAAAATGCCTCGTTGAAATAGACAATTGTGTGTGAGGAGAAGAGAGTCGACCTACCTAATTAGCATAGCCTTATAAGGATCGAACTATATGCTTGCTTGCTCGGTGTGTGTGTGTTTTGCAAATATAATGATTGTTAGAGTACCCATTATATTTACTCAACCATGGTTTTGTTTTTCCGGATAAAATTGACCTTAATTATGTCATTGAGTGCGGTTCTCAGACCGTTAGTTTTACCGTAAATTGCCATTGATCATTTCATATCTAATCTTTATTAGACCAAAGCAATGTCGCTTTTTCAACGCGGCTTTTGAGCAGATTTTCAAGAAAATTTGATATAGGAAGAATATCTGTTTATTGCAATTGTCATTTATGTCATTTTGACGATAATTATTCTTTCTGCGTGTTTAATCTACAAAAATTACTATCAATTTTATTTAATGTGATATATTCCAAGTGCCCTACTTTGAAACATCGGACTTTATCGGAAGAGGTCGGTAGTATTCGAGTGATGGCGATAACGACTGTATAGCTAGCGGAAGCAAATGACGTAATTGATGCGTCATTGAAACCACCAATAAGGCAAGTTTCTGTACAATCGACAGCTAATGTATTTACATAAAATGGTTAGCATAAGTAAGTGTCCATATTTATCGATTCGTTTGACAGTTTACATAATCGAAAATCGGTTAGCGAATATAATTTCCGCCGACTTCACGATGACATTGGATTGAGCGACTTCAAACTAAAAGCGTGATTTCAACGGTTAAATGCATCCTCGGATACGATGTCGATGTATGTCGATATAGTGTAGCAAATAAGGAGACCCCGGGGCATCCGAGAGTTGGTTAAATGCACCTCGTGACTGTCCAAACATTCATGTCAACTGTCCCAAAGATATCTAAAAATAGACTAACAGCCTAAGTATATCCTAGTTTATATTGATGAAGACATTTTTCTACTTTTTTAGCGGTTTTTTTTTTAAGGAAAAACCGGTATTTCAAATCGATCAACCGGAAACACGTTTTCTCGCATTTCCGCTCATTTCCACGCATGCTCATAAACTTGAAGTGAAAATCTATGTGATCGCTTCCATCATGTTTCATCACTGATGAAGAAAATAACTTACTTGCTGAATGCCAACAGCCTCCTTTTAGTCATGAATATCCAGGAAAATGGTTCAAAACTTTGACTTAATATATCCATAGTAAATTGTCTAATGAACTGTCAAAATTAGAGAAATAATTTCCTAACGTTTCAAGAATAGAATCTAGCGAATACATGTAAACTGTCTGTTAGTGTTTTGACCTGGCAGGGCTGAGCAAATTTACACCCCGTATACACGGTATATATTACAAGTTACAACCCTCTTAAAGTCGCGATTCAAGCGCCTAACCCCATCGAATAAAGACCTTTTACCTCGAATTCGACTAAATCATGTAATACTTCAATTGTAATAATAATATGCACAACCAAAAAAATATTGAATGTAAGCTTTGATTTTTCATTACATTTTATCACACAACCACAAATTGTCACGCACTGATGAAATAATGTTAAAGAAAACGTTGTGATTAAATCAAAATAACAATTTCGATAATGGGTCATATTTGATTGAATAGGGTTTAACGCAACTTTTAAGAGTATTTCAGTTATATCGGGGCGGCTGGAGCTCCTAACCATGGATTCCTGGTATTTCATTCACCAGTACTACCACTCCATCCTTATCGAGCCTCCAGCCCCTCCTCATACTTAGGTGTACGATTTACTTTCTCATATTGTTGATACTTGCTGGCATTATTGAGCGCAGTTATTGATCAGCCAGCAAAACCGCTCTCGGGACTTTCAGTCCTATGATTATTACAGCAATATATAAGAGAGAATAAAGATAATTAAAATCTGCGACACGAAGAAGACATTGAACCCCCCTCCAAATTGAAGAAATAATACAGGTAAGGATTAGTTACGTCTATTGTTTAATTCGAGTCCAAAAGGTCCTAGACTGTTCACATTAAGGGTATAAAGGTTAAGAAATATCACTTTTGACTTATATTCTATTCCTTTATTCTTCAGACATACAAGTACACTATCTTTAAGATAATTACGATGGGACTATTCACACGAAAAGGTACAATCTCAGAAAAGTTGACCGATCGCGGCGATAAACAACATCAACAACAACCCCAAAACGACAACAACAACAAAATAACAACAACAACACCCCCCCACACAGAAAACGGCTATTAAAATCATTCGTTTTTACAGTTATTAGCCGACATTTTTGAGATGCATTTTTGTTTGTCTGGCGACTTAAACGTTGTGCTATAACTTATTCAAGCTGTTGTTACGACGTCTGGTCGCCAACCAACCATTTTACTTTTTTGGTACATGTTACTGTACATAAATTTTGCTAACTTTATTGCAGTTTAATATCGATGTGGACCTTCCTGAAAGGGTCGGTGTGCAGGGGCCAGCGGAGTTAGTGTGCGGGGTCCAGCGGAGTTAGTGTGCGGGGGCCAGCTGAGTTAGTGTGCGGGGTCCAGCGGAGTTAGTGTGCGGGGGCCAGCAGAGTTAGTGTGCAGGGGCCAGCGGAGTTAGTGTGCAGGGGCCAGCGGAGTTAGTGTGCAGGGGCCAGCGGAGTTAGTGTGCGGGGTCCAGCGGAGTTAGTGTGCGGGGGCCAGCAGAGTTAGTGGGCGGGGGCCAGCGGAGTTAGTGGACGGGTAAAGCGATCGTCAACCATTCCTTCGATCTGTAAATAGACACACGGATTGTGCATTTCTGATATTTTTGTGGATTTTTTACTTTTCGTCTTTACTATATTTTCATTTCCGAACTACAATTTGGATTATACTGAATCTGTTTTTTTTTTCTGAATTTCAAGACTTCTCGTTTTTTCACTACGAGTAACAACATAGCTGATGCATCAGGTGGAGAGGGACTTAATAGACAGAGATTATATATGCCCGGGGTCAATTAACAGATCGTTCACTGAACTCCAACATGAGGTTCAATTTCGATATCAAACGGCGTTATTTTGCACACCTTATGGCCAGTAACACGTAACAATAAAAGTAAAATAGTTGTTTATCGATCCAAACGTCATAGCCCGAATAGCCAGAAATACTTCACATGAATGTCGGGTAATGTTGGAGTTCAAAATTCACTTCCGGCCTTAAAGTTCGACGTCATTCTAAAGAAAACTAATGATAATGATTAGCTTCGTCTATCAAAAACGAGCGTTCGGACTGGCCGATTCATACCTTCATGAACAAAATTTAAGCACGCAACTGTTTTAATGCCTCTACAAATACGTATCAAAAGTTGAAATGTATTTGCTAGTTTTGCTCGATGTAATTAGACAAGAAATGAAGAGAATAGTTTTTGTTTTCATGGAGGTATTTATTGCGTTTCATACAGTGCGATTAGTTTTTTCGTTTAATATCTCTATGAAAACAAAACAATATTCTCTTCATCTTGTTCATCTCCTAAGTTACCCTTCACCATGTCCTCAATTCGGAAAACGCAAAAACGTACTTGAGATAAATAAGACTTACGGGGGTGAACAGTACGAGAATCAGCAACATACACACAACACGTGTCGTCAACACGTGCCTTCCCCACGAGGAAGGGAAACATTTTAAACGATCCGTGGTTTATTTGGTCATTAAAGCAATCAAGAGCCTTCTTAATGTTAATATACAAAATGAGAATATTAGTGATATTCTCTAGAGAGAGTAGTCTATGTTGCTTACCAATTTCAACTTGTGTTAGTTTACTGTTTAAGATGTGGTGTCCTTGGTCGATAGGTAGAGCGTCGGCTTCCCGGTCAAGAGGTCGTGAGTTCGATTCCCGGGATCGGCTATCGATCTTGGCTCTGTCATTGGCCCTCACTTTCGGCGCAAGTAATGGTGTTGTCTCCAGGAAGCAGAATCAAGAAGTATTAATCTAAGTTGGAAGAGCTTGTTTCCAAATCGATGTACAATGAATAGGTTTAATACAGTCTAAGATCGAGTCGAGTGCACCCAATTATTCTCAATGGACATTTTCGCTTATGTTTGGCTTTGACTGTTAAAAGCATAGGTCCTGATGACTCAAATTTACGGACGATTTCGTTAAGTTACGTGACCGAACTAGTCGTTTGAATGACTAGGGAAAGTTCAAATGCCATCACTGACGTCAAAATTTCAGTAAACAAACCTGAAATTGTGGTCGGTCACAATTTGAAATATATCGAAATTTCTTTCATAAGTCGTAGGCTTACCGCGTAGAATTATTTTGGTCTTAATAATTTCAATTATTCTGTCTATTTTTGCTTTTGGGCCTTGAGATATGGTTTTCTTATCAATTTTGTTTTGTGTTTCGGGAGAGGGCTACTTGTCCGTTATAAAACGCAACAAGTCATATCGCGGCGGCTGGAGCACCTAACAATGGATTCCTGGTATTTCTCACACCAGTACTGCCGCTATATCCTCTCCTAGCCTCCAACTGCTATCCCACTTAAGTTTACGATTATCTACTCATTGGTGAGAGACAAATGTCGGAAAGTATATGTGACGCCGCCGGGGATCGAACCCATGACATCCCATGATTGAAGATTAGGAGTCTGACGCGCTACCATCTGCGCCATGAAGGCGGCTAGCATTAATTTGAAGGAGAGTTTAAGTCGAAACGAAAATGTTTCACATAGATATTGGCCAATGTAGGAGTTCTCTTCCTGTCCTTATTTAATTAATTTATTAGTTGATTGATTCTTTGAATTGCACCAGGATCAGTCAGTCTGATCTGTTGGCCGACCTTTTCGTTCCATTCTTCTTTCATTTATTTCACTCGGCGAGTTATTACGTCCATCTTTACCTGATTATATTTAGGACGGTCACGAGCTATCTAATCATTTACAAATAAATTAAGACGTGTTACGTGTATCTACGAATTTTTGCAGAAAAAAAAAGCTTTTAGTCTATAGACTCGCTCTCGAACGTCCAATCCAGATGGGTTCACGTTCCTAAACCCACTGCTACCCATTTGAAGAGATGGGTCGCCTGGAGCTGAGTACTAAGTATATTGCCTATGAACACACCCTGGTGACGGTTTCCATCGAACTCGTGACCTTGCGATCGAGAGACAGGTACCTTTATCACTCGACCATGGCGTTAGGACAACCTAAAAGACATAGTCTTTTGTTAACTTCCTAATTCAACAGTTTGGTTCCACGGAATACATAGTAAAGTAATCTTATTTAAAGATTCAAGCGTTTGAAATTGCTGTTTTTTTTTAATATGGAGCACGCAGCTATCTTTTATGCTTAATCACAAAGTGGACCCAGAAGAGTTAAAGCCATATTTGCCACCAGAGAAAAAAAACAATCGTTGGAATATTCTATCGCTTATTTTGTCACGATAGCAAAAAGGACCCTCTTAATATCGATACGCAAAAGCAGGGTGCACGAGTGGTTCTCTTTAGAAACTGTGTTTTTCTTATCGATTTCAATTTGTGATGGTTTACATTTTGAAATACAGACGAATGCATACGATTCTTCACCGTAAATCTTTGCTTATCTTCGGCATGGACTGTGATATGAACAGGCGCTGATGACTAAACTTTACAGGCGATAACGTTAATCTTCGTGACCTAGTTATTTGTTCGAATGACTAGCCAAAGTGCAAAACGACCTCACCGACGTCATAATTTGATGTAAACAAACCTTAGATTGTGTTGCGTCACAATTTAAAATATCGTCACTCCCATCGTGAGTTGTCGACATACCACATAGCTTATATTTCAATCCTCATATTTACTTATGACTTTGGGCCTGGAGTATCTTTTTCTTATTAATTTTGTAGTGTGTTTTGGGGGAAGATATGGTTTGAACTCAAAATTAGTAAAATAATAATTGTTTCGCTTGATGGCTACCTCATATGGTAGGCCAAGATGATGTCATTTTCATTCTGTATATGAGGTCGTAATGCAAAAAAAGGTAATCAAAATGGTAAAGGAGAAGGGAAAAGTTGTAGAAATACAGATTTTTTTTAATGTCAAAAACGAATTTTCATCAATATCTCCCGTATGTATTGTCAAAGGTTTGGAAAATTCACAAATATGTTTGCTCAAAAGCCCTTGGTAATGATTTGTTCATATTTCAACTCATGAAACCACGTAACGTTAAAAGGGGCCTCATGCCTTTCAACCTCATGTTTGTGTATTGTGAACTGTTGATTATAATGCATGTATTTTCTTTTGTTTCAAGAAAAATGTTAATTTTCATACATATGAATTTCTTTTGACATTGCGTACTGTATTGATATCCGGTTTTGCTTTAATTTGAGTGGAAACGGGTAATTCTGATAAAATATCATTATTTTCCACATACTCACTCAAAATTATTAGAAAATCCTTATCTAAATTGTTTAACTAAAGCCCTACACAATATTTTGTTCTTTTAAGGATAACTTTACGTTTGTGTATCTATATTCCGAAACTGACCAATCGATTGTCTCGCCCACTTACTCCTTTGGCCACGCCCACTGACTCTGACAGGAAGTCCCGTTTCGATTTTAAACGACGTTATTTTGCAGATTTATGTCAAGTAGCACGTAACAAAAAAAGTAGAATAGTTGATTGGCAACAAGCAATTTCCTCATTTTCACAATGCTGTCTTCCCAGAGAGTTGAAAAAAAAGAGTAATTTCAAACACTTTTAATTGTCGTCTGCAACTCCTTTCAAATCGGACTAGTCTAAAATATTGCCTTCTGGTAAGGCTTAATAGAGCACAGTTAGTATGTATTGCAAGAAAGAGGCATAACTTTAAGAGGTAAACTAGAAGTATAATCTGCGCATCCTTATATAAACTGTTTCATTCTTTTTGCTTGAATCAGTTTGAATGATATTTTTTCGTGACAATCACCAATGAGGGAGCATTACCCCCGTCTCTGACGGTCCAAATCGGAACTCCTCATTCAAACCTCGGATGAACATCATCGGACTATTCTAATTATTGTTTGGTTGAATGTGGTTTAACGCCATTTTCAACAGTATTTCAGTCATATCTCGGCGGCTGGAGCACCTAACAATGGATTCCTGGTATTTCTCACACCAGTACTACCACTACATTCTTTCCTAGCCCCCAGCTGCTATCCCACTGAGGTTTACGATTATCCAACCATTGGTGCGAGACAAATGTTAGAAAGGATATGTGCCGCCGCCCGGAGATCGAACAGGACTTTTTTAAAAGAGAGACCAACTACCAAAATGACGCTTTCCGTTGTGAAAAGCAAATGTGGTAAAATGTAGTTCATAAATATTCTTTGATGTTTGGTCTTTAAGGACACAGATTATCAGAGCCAAAAAGGGCTTGCACATAAAACAACAAATGGAAATTTAAGCTTTTCATCTATTTTGAGTTTTCAGAACCATCAGGATTCTTCGAGATTACGAACTTCTTTTTTTTTTCTTCCACTATTTCCGGCTAAAAAATGCACCGTTTATACCCCCCCCCCTTATATACGTCCGAGGTCCCAAAGTTTATGAGAATGGCCGAGTGTGTTTCGATTGTGACGGCTTCTGATTTACTTCATATGGAGTTTGACCTGAGTAAGTCGCTCAGATTGAAGGTTTCAACAAGAGTCTGAAGGGACGAATTGACCAATCGCAGCTTTCAATCAAGGAATATACAGACCAATCAAATCCTTCATTCAGCCTGGGATTAAGATTTGGCCGCCATTTGTGTGAAACATTTTTGTTTGGTGACTTAAATGTGGTAACAACAGTTTATTCAAGCTGCAATTATCACTTTTAGGTTGCAAACCGACCATTCTACTTTATTGTGACAAGCTGATGGCCATAAATTTTATGTGCAGACTAATCTTGGTCTACATCTCCTGCCACAACCGTAATATTTCGGGTTCAGCATGACAAGGGTTAAGCTTACCTGGTAATACGAATCACCTGTATCCAAATTTTAGAGAACTCCATCGAAATCATAGTTTTAACCAAAAAGTTACTTTTCGTTTATTTACCATGATAACGTTTGGCAAAGAATATTACTCAACAAAAATGCTTTGCTAGCTTACAGTACTTTCAGTACTTTGTTTTTTTTAAATCACGGTTTTTTAGGTGTGTAACTGAACAATTTGCTACCCTAAAAGATGTATCAGTTTTATTGTACACCATTTATTTTCGTTAATCCTGATTGCGTCCGATCTGACGGTGGTGAAGTAACAGAAACATTTTTTATGACGATAATTGCTTGGAAGATCCTAACAACAACAACAACAGTTTTCGTTCAATTGAGACGTATGAATATTATTAGCGGGTTTAAAAATTCTAAACTTTTTTTTTTCATCAGCATAGCTATCGAATTACTAGTTCTTTTGACAAATCACATATCCAGGACGTCAGATTAAACGTCAGATGACCAATAGCAGCTGTCAATTAAGGAATCAACAGACCAATCAAATCATTTAATCAGTCCGGACCCGAGCTTTCAGCCAAATCATTGACCGTCATTTTTATTAATCTTTTTGTTGGTTTGGCAATTTGAACGTTGTAACTACAGCTTATTAAAAGATGGTTTTACGACGTGTAGGTCACAAACAAACCATTTTGTAACGTTGTTATTCTGTTCAAACTTTTTCCAAAAAATTTTGTAACGTTGGCATTCTGTTCAAACTTTCTCCAGAAAATTTTGTAACGTTGGCATTCTGTTCAAACTTTCTCCAGAAAATTTTGTAACGTTGGCATTCTGTTAAAACTTTCTTAAGAAAATATTGTTACGTTGGTATTCAGTTCAAAATTTCTCCAGAAAATATTGTAACCTTATTCAAACTTTAAGAAAATATTGTAACGTCTGCGTTCTGTTCAAACTTTTCTCAAAAAATATTGTAACGTTAGCATTCTGTTAAATTTTCTCCAGAAAATATTGTTACGTTGGTATTCAGTTCAAAATTTCTTCAGAAAATATTGTAACGTTAGCATTACATTCAAACTTTTTCAGAAAATATTGTAACGTTTGTATTCTGTTCAAACTTTTCTCAAGAAAATATTGAAACGTTTACATTGTGCTCAAACTTTCTCATGAAAAAATTCTCAACGTTGGCCTTCTGTTCAAAATTCCTCAAGAAAAGCACATTTAACTTCTGTGACTGTTTAGTCTGATCACCTTACGAGTTGCTATCGATCTTTGTTACTGTGGGGCCGTTACATAAATCGAAATCACAGAAGCAAATTAGTCCCTTCTTTCCCATAAATCCACAGCCAGGTTTGTGATACTTCTTACTGCATGCCCTTATGATGACGTGAACTGAAAAAAATAGAGGGGTTCAAATCACTCAATTCATTTCGAAATTAAAAAAAATAAAATGAAGTAATAGTAAGCGACTTTGACAACAACAACAACAACAAAAGAATATTTATATTATGCTTATGTCTAATGTCGATTATTATTCTTTACGCCATATCTAAATAATGTATTGTTTATTTGGTTACTAAGGCAAACAAGAGCCTTCTTTATATAAATATCCAAAAAGATTGAATTAGAGAAGTTCTCTCAAAAGTGTATTTTGTGTTTTTCTCATCAATTTCAACTCGTGCTTTTGTACATAATGACATCGAGTCGAATGCACCCGATTCATCACCGGAAATTTTCGCCAATCTTCGGCATTTACTGTTACTTGCACAGGTACATTCGTCACAACTCGGCCGATTCCGTACCTACATCTAATGTCAAATTTTCTGCGTACCCAGTTTCATAAGCAATATAGCTCTGTTAAACGATTAACTCGAGTAACCCTTTCCCACTCAATGACGCCCTTTGACGCCTCTCTAGACAAATAGTTTGAAAAACATTGTGATAAATGAAGAAATTGCTTGAACTCCGACATTTGTGTTAAGCGTTTGTTGGTTTGGCGACTTAGACGCCGTAGCTACAGCTTATCCAAGCTGTACTTGAGACGTTTAGGTCAAAAGCCAACAATTTCATTTCCTTTCTTTATTATCATTATATTGCTACATGCTACTGATCACAAATCTTGCAAAAGCTCATCTTCTAAATCGCACTTTCGATTGGAGGCCTGTTGTTATAACTCTGTACATAAATTCAAAACGATCAGGTTAATAGCGCTATACAAGCGTCGGTCTATTTTTACACAAACCGGTTTGTTTATAGAATCTTTACCTCGTATCATTCGCCGAATTTAAGTCGTAAAAATAGAACGTCTTAAAGTTACCCTACTTCAGCCAACGGATAATTTTTGTTGCAAAGATTATACCCGCTTAACTTTTTTCGGAAAAAAAATCTTTACTCGAATTGTGCTGCTATTTTTTTGATTGCGTGTTTGAAAGTGGTTACATGACAGATTTTTGTCAAAATTTGATATCGGAAAATAATCTGTTTTTCAAATAGTTTTTTTTCTTCATGTTAAGCTCTTAGTTTAACGTAATGTGATATATATCCTATGGTCTATTTTTGAACATAGAACTTTAACCGGTGTAGTCCGGCAGAAACCCAGCTTGACCTGGAAGTGGGGTTTAAATTTTTTTCTTTAATGATTAATGTTGGTTAGATGTTACAATTAAAGAATCTGACTGATTACAACCTGTCATCATTGGGCATTTTGAAAAAAATCAAGATGGAATCCAAAATGGCAGCTAGATATAAGGGTTGGTGAAAATGTAGCTTCCACTTCGCATTCAGGTTTCCTTTATTTGCAAACATCTCATTCAATTAGCTTATTATTAAATATCAAAGATCTTGGCCTACCAGTTGTGGTCAAAATTTCAAGAATGCTTCCAAGATGGCTGCAAGAATGTAAAATTTGCAAATATTGTCTATCAAATGTAGTGTTTTGTATAAATGAATCAATACACTTTCATGATTGTTCCTACATTATTTCATATTTTAGTAAACTAAATGATTTCCGCGATAGTTTGCAAAATTGAAATTGTTGAAAAATGGTTTAGAACATGTTTTAAAACCTATTTTCTTTGCAACACGTTCATTTAAATTTTGTTTAAGTTTTCCTCTGTTGTGTATGATTATAATAGCAGTGAGCACTATGATCAACTCCCAGGAAGGCGGCCGGAGTCTTACCGCCTGAAATTTAAAATAAGCTGGTTAATGAAAAGGCCAAAAAGGCTAAAAATCTTCCGGGAAATAAGTCTAAGAAACTGATTTTGACCGAAAGGGTTGACAAAATGGGAAAAATTTTGGCATAAGCTTTCTCTTGCTGTTTATTATATAACCCATTACCAGACGGTGAAAAATTAGATTGCTCCAAATAGAAAGGAATTGCAGACGACAATTTCAATTTAATGAAATTAAGATTTTTTCAACTATCTGGGTAAAAAACAACATTGTGGAAAATGACGAAATCGCTTGTAGCAAGCACTTCCTTCATTGTACACATTGTTTCGTTGTTGTTTTTCTTAAGGGGCATCAAAAAGCTTCCTTGTGTTGGAATCGAGTTTCGGTAATAAATGTCTCCAAGCAGTATAATCACTTTCTATCTAATTTTAAGAAAAGAGTGGAGCAAAAACCTTTTTAGGTTGCTCAACCTTGGCTAGCTGATGTTCCTTTGACTCACTATGTTGTTTGACACAATCAATTTGGAAAGTTGACAACCCCTCGTCAGCCTAAATACTTCTTACATTCTTCTTCCACAAATGCAACATTTCAATAACTTGTATTTTCCTTCGCCAACGATACAAAGCTAAGGACATTGTATTGTCCAACTGTCAATTGTCCCCTCCTAAAAAGTATCCCCGCCTAGCCCAGAGGGCCTAGATTTTTTATATTTTACACGAAGCATCAATTCATTGACCTATTTCAGAATTGTTCAAGTCACCAACTTCGGGCCCCAAGGGAGGAGCCCTAGGGGGTGGGCTTATATAATAATAAAGAAGGATGTTTTTTAAAAGCGATGTCTCCCAAACCAATGGGCTGATTTCAACCAAAGAATTTAATCAGTTTAAAGCTCTGGTTGCTATGACAACAAGAGTAAAATTGAAAAAAAAAAAAAAAAAAAAAAAAAAAAAAAAACCAACAACAACAACAACCATCTCCTTCTGACCCAAAAGTTGAGAATCTTGAATTTTCAATGAAGCATCAGTACATTGACCTCTTTCAAGAAGGCAACCCTTTCAAAACTATTTGGCCAATTTAAACCAAATTGGGCTTATTGGTTTTAGTTAAATGTATAAGGAGGTTTTCTCCCGACCCAGTTTGTATAAGGCCTTGAAGAAAAAAAAGAGCCTTATCTAAGGTGATGACCAAGGCCCCCGGCCCTCTTGTTTATCATCATCATCATCAAAAAACCCTATAAAACGAAAAAATGTTTTGGGAGATAGGTATACAAAAACATTGCACATAACACCTCTATACCACTATAGATATGTGATACGATCTTTCGAAAAGTTTCAAACGAAGAGGGGTTTCTGGGTAAAGTTTGTGCTTCGGAATTCGAGCAAGTTTAGAAGCCATTTATTGTCTCAATATTTTGTTCGGAAATCTTTGAAACCCCTTCACACATAAATTGAGGATATCTGAAAAAGTTGTCCCCAAGATTGCCTTTGTTTCACATTCAACAGAAGCTTTTACAGTAAAGCGAGCTCATCATCAGGCTCGTGTTTGGAAGCATCTTCTAGATTCAGATCTACCATACATGTCACTTAAGAATTTCGGCTGGCTTACCAAAGGATTAAATCAGACTCTTTTACCACGTATCACAGTTTTATTTAGACTGAACCGAATTCAAATATGTTGCACACGACATTTTCAAGTTGATAGAATTTCAAAACCTTTTTTTCCTAGAGGATAGAAAACATTGCGGACAATAAAGATCGGATATAATACTTTAAACTATACTTTATGCAAATATAATTGCAATACTTCAAAATAGAGTATTTTCATTGGCCCAAATCGTATCACGTGATCAAATCAATTGCACTTTATACCTCGATAAAAGGCAGAACTATTTTCGACAAAAATAGAAGCAAACAAGGTCAGGGATTTCCGATATTGGGAATTCACTTCCAAGAAATACCAAACTTGTTTTGTTACTATTTATAGTCATCACCTTTTGAATTTCGATTTCCTCGAATTCCTTTATACTTCCATGGATTTTCAATTAATAGATAAACAAATAGTGTCCTTATAACAATTATAATGTTCGTTTTAAACACGAAGATTTCGAAAAACTCACCTTTATTAGCCGTAAATCCGATATGTCGAATCGGCTTCGCCACATCAGCATGCATCGTGTCGATGTGGTAGGTTTATATTTCTTGTCTATTACAAATATCTATTCATAATTCTAACTGTTATCGACCCAGATATCATAATTTACAGAGTTTAAAGTTAGTATTTCCTCATAATAATTCCAAATAAATCCAACGAACGTTCGAATTTCCATTTCAAAAAACCCAAGCGACGAAATAAAATGTCCGCCGTTACAACGACTCGAGCGATAAACTGTGTCAATGTATCCATACGCCTGTCAAAGAAAAGTAACTCCGCCCACAGTTCGGCTATTTGTTTTTATTTTCATCTCTCTATCCGTTTCGGATTTGAAAATAGACGTATTGCAATTATATGGGCCGAGTGTATTTTTCACTGCGTTTATTGGAGTATAAAGTGCAAGTGCCTTAGCACATGGCTTAAACATAACGCCCTACAAAGTAATCCAGTTACTCCTTTACTGACAGCTGGTCGAACTGCTCGTTATCCAGAATGTTAAGTATTGTTTGCGTTCAGTTGAGTTAACCCATTCCCACACAACAAAATTTTACACTGGTCCAAATTGAAACAATCTGCAGACGACAATTTCAAGGTGAGCGGATTTTAATTTTTTCGTCCTTTATGTTAGAAAACATTGTGGATAATGAAGAAATTGCTTGATACAAGCAATTTCTTCATTTTACACAATGTTTTCCAAAGCCTTTTTATTGAGGGGCGTAGAAAGGAGGGCTTGTGAGTGAATGGGTTCAAAGAAGCATTGGGAGATAGGGAAACCGACGGAATATTGAAAACGCGGTCACTAGTCGCTTCCCTAGGGTCGCGATTAAAAACTAACAATACAATAAATAAACAATAATAAAACTTAAGTAGGCAGTGACCATTGAAATTAACCAATCGCGGCCGTCAATCAAGGTATATTTTGACCAATCAAACGTATCATTCAGCCCTGAATAAAGATTAAACTCCGATATCAGCCGCCATTTATTTGAATTTTTTTTGTTGGTTTGGCGACTTAAATATCGTAGCTATAGCTTATTCCAGCTATAGTTATGACGTTTAGGTCGACAATCAACGATTCTACTTGTTTGTTATATGCCACTGACTAAGTTCTTGCAAGAGTGAACTGTGCTCCTTAAGGTGATCTGTCGGTCCTTAGCAATTCATCAAAATGCAGTCACGCCAAAATTCTTTAGCTAATGCCATTAGTATGTCGCTTGTTACGAGATATTTGAATTCTAGAATTACAAATAGATATAAAGTATCAGTTTAGCGATTGCATGACATGTCCGAAAATATACAAGTGCTGCGAGTAAAGACTCAGATTATCGTGTGGAACAGCCAAGTCTGATCAGAGTCTTCACTGATTGCAATAAAGGTATATATTATCTTAAAACTTCTTTAGGTAATCAACAAATCCCCTAAATTCAATAATCTTGTTTCATTACTATTTAGTATCATCAGTGATACACATGCCTATGAAGTTTTACCGTACATACCTAATCAACACGATCTGATACATAGGGAATTGTATGTTGTGATACAAAGCCTTATATTGGGTTCGAGCTATATAGGAAAAAATTTATATTAATATCGAATTTTCCTACGGGACGAAAATTCAATGCAATAACTTGTATCACTACTCTATCATAATATTACATTTAGATAATACCAATACATTTTGACTATGAAAGATAAAAAGAAGCTAAATCAGTTTGACAAACTTTTGCTTTTTTTGCTTTTTGTCCCTTAATCATAACAACACAAATCTTTGCGTGACACAAAAACGAACGCCATCTTACAATATCGCATCAGTTAAGTACATATATTTTTCCTGTCGAGTCCAATTTTGTCCGCGTGCATGGAATAAAATCGGTAGGTATATAATTGCTAGTATACTATATACTGCAACATATAGAATGTTAATCGTTTTATTGCTCTAAGTGTCTAGTCTAAATAGGCACTTAGAACAATATCGCAATTAATCCTCGTTATGTTAAAAACAAATACTCAAAAGAACACAAGAGAAAAATATGTTTATACTTACAATCTAACTCTACTGTCATGCAAGGCTCCTTACAATAGAATTCGGTAATCTTATCAATTTCATCTTTATCGCTTTGCCAACACCTTTTGATGAGACTGGTCGAACCTTAATCATTACACAAAGTAAAATATATCAGCATTTTTCAACACAAAAATTAGGCATGCGAAAAAACTCCAATATATATATTTTTTTAAAAAGAAATAAATACACCCCCCCCTAAAAAAACCCCAAAAAACCTTTGGTTTTACTCCCACTTTTAATGAATGATTCCGTTGGTCGATCGGTTATTTGATTGACAGAGCGATTTGTCAATTAACGCCTAACTTTAACTTGAATAAACTGTAGTAGTAGTAAATTAGGGATCAGGATTTCTTTATTTCATCGGCCAATTATATAAATGTTAAAAAAGGCGGGTTCTGCGTTTGCTGCAAATTTAAAAAAAAAATGGTGCAATTTGGCGCTATGATGACATGGCATAAAATCAGGGTTAATGTATTCTTTGATTTGTTTGTTGGAAGTCGGTACATCGGAAAACGGAATTTTATAGCGCCATGGCCTGCACGACCCCGCCCCTCGCCCTCTGCTAAAAAAAGGCTTCGATCAATGGTAGTCGCTTTTTGCAGCCCTTTTCAGCAAAATTTTAGGGAAATTGCTCAAAAATGAGTGCCAAAAATGTTACAACTCAGTTGCTGATGAGGATCGACAGAACTATATCGACCCGTCCCAGGCTGCACAGTCCATTTTAGGCCAAACACAGTCTACGAAATAGCGTTACTCCCGTTTTAAAAGCCTTTTATTTCGAACAAGTTTTGAGCGAGCGGATGGAACTGTTGAACCAATGTTTCAACAAACTAGACGAGCGGGTTTTCGAATGATAAAGACTCGGATCAACCGGCACAGCCGAGCAAATGCTTCATCTTGCTCATTACTGTATACAGTTTAAGCCCCTGTTCAGCAATATGTGAGGAAATAGGCGGAAGCCAATGCCCCTCACAATAACCCCAAAATGTTCGGCCATTTTGAATGCTGTTTCGCAATTCTGTTTCACAACGAGATCTCACGAGTTCTCGCACCTCCCGCCAAGATGATTGCAAAAGAAAATTTATGTCACCATATTTTGAAGAAATAGTATTTTTTGAAAACAGGACAGTTCTGATAGAAAATACGATTAAAGTTGTATTGAAGTATTACAAGTGTTAAGTTAATTGGATAGAAAACAAAGAAATGTTGACGATTTAGTATCTTTGATAATAAAACTTTATCAGTGGTAGTTTATATCGAGCACTTGTTTAACAGCACGAGAGTGGTAAACAACAACACTTATAATAGATCACATGCCCTACCAAATGTCATGCTGCCAAACTTAGGAATTCCTTTAAACTTAAAAGAAACCGGTATAAAATGATTGATACAATTGATATTCTTATTATTTGATAGAATATGTACATAGTATTAACGAATGTATGAAATTGATCCGCAGGTAGTCGCTTATTTCAAAACATACATTATTAGGACTTGCAGCAAACCGAAAAGAAGAGAGGATTCGTAGCCCACGCCAGCAGAGTACCAGAAAGACGACTACGATATCGCAGCTAGTCCGATGACAGTGAGACATGTCGGTTATTGTTTCGTTCAATAAACATTTATTAAAATCAGTCAGTAATTACAGATTTAGTCCGATGACAGCGAGTCAGGATGGTTATTGTTTTGTTTATTATACATTTGTTTAATTCAGTCAGCAGTTACAGAGTAAGTCCGATGACGGCGATTCAGAATAGTTATTGTTTTGTTAATTTGTTATGGTCAGTCGGCGATTACAGAGTAAGACATATGACAGCGAGTCAGAATGGTTATTGTTTCGTTCGTTATACATTTGTTTAAGTCAGTCAACGATTACAGAGGCAGTCCGATGACAATGAGTCAGGATAGTTATTGTTATGTTCATTATACATTTGTTGGCTGGTAATTATGTAAATCATATTTGACCTATTCACATATAACAAAACATTTTTTTTTACCAAATTGGTCCAATTTAAAAGCAGTCGCAGACCACAATTTAAAGTTTGTGATTTTTTCTAGATTTTTCAACTCGTCTGCGTAAAACTCATTGTGTAAAATGAAGAAATCGCTTGTTTCAAGCATTTTTTTTCATTTTACACAATATTTTCCAAATTGTATTAAAAGCGTCCCTTTGTGGAAATGGGTTAAAAAACCAAGTCATTACGGTAGGTTCTATCTTATGGGGAGGACCAGGTCAAGAGCTGGTGTAAATTGACAAATTAAGAAGTGATAGTCGATGATATCGAAATTCATTACGCTGGGATAAACCCTAGATTTTACTGCTAGGAATTAATAGAAAGACAATTTGTTTTACAAATCTATAGGAGCGCGTCATTTAGCACGTGAAATTAATTACATCAAGAAGACGTAGTCCAGCTGAAATGAAAGCCAACGGTACGAATCGGACAAAAGAAGTGATTAATCTAACAAAACATAGAGTTTATTACTACACCGTGTTTTGTTTTAGGGTAGGGGGGCTGAAATTAGCAAGTAATAATACACCGCAAATCTCAATTATTAACAAGAAATCATTAAAAAGGGAGATATATATATTAATATACAATAAATAAATAAACAAATAAAAAAGGATATTTTGCTGTATTCATCACTGTGATTTGTACATTGCAACTGGTAGATTTCTGACCACGCCCATTGACTCCACTGGCCACGCCCTTTAACCCAAAGGTCATTTATAATTTTTCATAACTAACGGACTCTTATCAATTTCATTATTTCGGAATTCAAATGAAATATTAACATAAATATAGTATTCAGTATCAATCCAATTGCTAAAAGTAATTGACCATTCGCAGCCGTCAATCGAGGTAAATATCGACCAATCAACTTATTTATTCAGTCCGGTTTTAATCTCCAACATTTGCCGCTATTTGTGTGAAATATTTTTGTTGTTTTGGCGACTAAAACGTCGTAACTACGGCTTCTAACCAACGATTCAACTTTTTTGGTACAGGCTAGTGACCATAGTTTTTGCAAATAACCCAGTTTAAAATCAAAGTGGGACTTCCTGTGGGAGTCAATGGGCGGGACCAACGGATTAAGTGGGAGAGGCCAGGGATTTGTCAATATATCAAGCTAATTAGTAACGGTGATAACCTAGTATTAATACTTATTCCTTCATAATGACTTGTCATCTCTTACAGTGATAAATATCATTTGTTTCTGATGTAATTAACGTGTTACTGGCCCCACCCACTGACTCCGCTGGCCCAACCCACTGACTCCGCTCCCCACACCCACTGACTCCGCTGGCCCAACCCACTGACTCCGCTCCCCACACCCACTGACTCCGCTGGCCACACCCACTTACTCAACCTCGATATGTAACAAGCTCTATACAGAATGAAGAAAAATCTAAACCTTCATAATTGTCGTCTGCAACTCCTTTCAATTTGGACCAGTCTTATTTTTTCCGTCTGGTATTTTGTTAAATCGCGATCCGTGCAGTCTGACTAGTATCCATACCTTTCGTTCTTCCGAAAAGTTCTAAGTGACCCGAATTCGCTCGTAGGGTAACAAAGAAAAAAAAAGCTTACCTGTTATACAATATGTTGTTAACAGAAAAATAGAAATTGTTGGGTAGAATTGAAATTCCATGTTTCCTTGGAGCTTAAAAACCAAACTCGGAATAGTTGATTATTTTCTAACAATGTCTCATTTCAGTATTTAAGTATCCTTAAACCTGAAAAGTTGATATATATGTATGCTATCGTTCGTCAAAGTTTTTAAATGACTCTATCAACATGTGTCGAGTGTTTTAACGACAAAGGAAACACTTTTCAGAACTGTCTAACCTTTTCTTGCAAAACAAATTTCTCAGGAAAACCTAGTTTGAGTCCCCGCTCCTCCGACCTTTAAATCCAGACCCGTTTCAATATGATCTTAGTTTGAGTCCCCGCCCCTCCGACCTTTAAGTCCAGACCCGTTTCCATATGATCGTAGTTTGAGTCCCCGCCCCTCCGACCTTTAAATCCAGACCCGTTTCCATATGATCGTAGTTTGAGTCCCCACTCCTCCGACCTTTAAATCCAGACCCGTTTCCATATGATCTTAGTTTGAGTCCCCACTCCTCCGACCTTTAAACCCAGGCCCGTTTCAATATGATCGTAGTTTGAGTCCCCGCTCCTCGGACCTTGAAATCCAGACCCGTTTCCGTATGATCTTAGTTTGAGTCCCCGCTCCTCGGACCTTGAAATTCAGACCCGTTTCCATATGATCTTAGTTTGAGTCCCCGCTCCTCCGACCTTTAAATTCAGACCCGTTTCCATATGATCGTAGTTTGAGTCCCCGCTCCTCGGACCTTGAAATCCAGACCCGTTTCCATATGATCTTAGTTTGAGTCCCCGCTCCTCCGACCTTTAAATTCAGACCCGTTTCCATATGATCGTAGTTTGAGTCCCCGCTCCTCGGACCTTGAAATCCAGACCCGTTTCCATATGATCTTAGTTTGAGTCCCCGCTCCTCGGACCTTGAAATCCAGACCCGTTTCCATATGATCGTAGTTTGAGTCCCCGCTCCTCGGACCTTGAAATCCAGACCCGTTTCCATATGATCTTAGTTTGAGTCCCCGCTCCTCCGACCTTGAAATCCAGACCCGTTTCCATATGATCTTAGTTTGAGTCCCCGCTCCTCCGACCTTGAAATCCAGACCCGTTTCCATATGATTTCCGTTGTTAAGTAGTATGAAGATCCTAAGACAACATGCATAGATCTAGATACGAGGGGGGTAACAGCATTATAAAATCCGCATTTCGAACGAAACCCTATATTGTTGGTACTCATTTGAATCGTCTCGTTAAATGAGTACCTACAATATAGGGTTTTCGACAATATTCGTGAAATATCTAAATCTAAATAACTCTGAGCTTGCATAACAAGTCCTAGTACTTTCCACCAGTTTAGCACTGACTGATTTCATTAAAGATTGTGTCATTATAAACAACTTGTAAAATATATAACATCGATTTCATGGTTAATGTCTCGATTTTATTAATGTTTGAATAAACGACTTAAATGTAATGGTAGCTCGCCTCCCGCAGACTTTATATATAATGGTTTGGCCTCCCGCAGACTATATATATTATGGTATCTCGCCTCCCGCAGACTTTATATATTATGGTATCTCGCCTCCCGCAGACTTTATATTTAATGGTATCTCGCCTCCCGTAGACATTCAATCCCATTTCCGCAGTATTTGAGCAATGAGGACCAATCCTGTGTTATATTCCTTTTGTCCTGTTACCATTAAATTAGAGGTGTGCCAAATTGTATATTGGTCTTTCCATTTCATTACCTTTGGTTTTATCCTTCTTCACTATGGGGAAGCTTCAATTTTTTTTTTTGCGTTTTCAAGTTTCATTATGAATACAATTCTGTCGATGGTATTAATTTATGGTTCAGAAATAACAAAGAAATGTATTTTCAGGGACAAACGAACATTTCTAGCTCTTAAGTTTGCATTATACAGCTGACCTTAAAACCAGACAGTGCTAGATAAACAAAGGATAAATTCCAAGTAGACCAATTTATTTCTGGGAGTATTCAAGAAAGATATGGAGAGTATTCAAGCAAGAATGTCCCTCATTTAAATCGTCATGTATCTCTACTCCTCGTCGAAGAATGGAGTCGGCCTATATAAGTACAGTAAAGTATTTGCTGTTTTCCGTCCTTGCATACGCTGTGTAGGCTATTTCATTATATGTTGTAGGTAAGGGAACTAGCTTGTTAAGACGGAACACGTGTTATTCGGTGGATTACATCATCTGGGAAGGTCGTCATGCACATACACACCCCAGGCAATTAGCTCTTGTTGAGAATGAGCAATACGATTGCTTCATTTCGTTATTTTCCGCAATGTTTTTAGATCGACATTTAGATTGTTTACGTTCGATCCTGATCGCAATTTCTTTAGCTACATAGTAAATAACGATTGTGTTATAGCCCGTTCACAGGTCATCTCATGCGACCATCGACATTGCGGCCAATTTGTTGGGTCGTGACTTTTTTTCTGGCCGTACAGCCAGCTATTTTGGGCTTTGGTAGTTTAATAAGGCCACGTTTCAGTCTTTGGTCACCAGCTCAGTCCGATCTCGAGGGATAGAGAACTAACATTACGTCGCTTTTTTGATCACTCTACCAAATATATGGAATTGATTGCAAATCAAACGTTTCACATAACTACAGTGGGAAAATTATATTAGAACGCTTATTTTAGAGATCTTCTTTGGTCATTCTTCAATTCCTTCACTGACTGGGCTCATTTTTTGCAGTAACAACCCTCCGGAGATGTGTTGCAGGAAGATCAGCAACTTTTAAAGCCATATCTTCCCCAAGAACACACCGTTGAATTAACAAGAAATATATAATCCTGGCTCAAAAGCATAAATAAGTATGACGATTGAAATTTTGAGATCAACATAATTCTACGCAGTAGCTTACAATTCATGAAAGAAAAATGTGACCCACCTCAATTTAAGGTTTGTTTACATCAACTTATGCCGTCAGTGATGACGTTTTAACTTTCGCTAGTCATTCAAACTAATAGATAGGTCAACGAAGATTAACGAAATCGTCCGTAAAATTTAATCATTGGCTCCAGTCAATGCCGAAGATTAGCGAAGGACTGTGGAGAAAGAATCAGGTGCATTCGTCTAGATTTCAGAATGTGATATTAAGAAGATCTTTGTTTGCTTTAATGACCAAATAAGCGATCGGTTATTTCAACTATTTTTCTCTTCCTCGGAGGGCAGATATGGCTTTAATAGGGAGAAATAGAAAGAGTTGAGAGAGAGAACCCCGCTGTCCCCTGACTCGTTACAATATATATCGGTTTCATTTATAAATCAAGAAAAGCCTTTAGCTTAGTCAGGAACAGCTTACAGATTTGTGTGGGAGGAAACCGGGATTGCAAAAATATCATATTCCTCGAAATTTTGTTGATTCGGGTACGAATACTTTTTTTTCGACCAATCAGTACGCCCATTTTTGACAGATGAAACTAAAAATTATATAATTTTATAATATCTTCGATTCCATTTAACACATTCATTGAAGACCCGGAATATGCTCACGGCCAAAGCACCGATATATATTTTCAAGGGTGATAACTCTTAATGCATTTTCGCTAGAATTATATCTATTTCTTCTACCACTATTAAGCATCCAAGAGCCGAGCTCCGGCATCCGTAGGCGATGCTCTTGAACATTTAAGATGAATTGGCGTGTTCTTTTAAAGAATTTTATGGTGAGTGTTACTGGACTTTTTTTAAAGTCATATTTTCCCTTCGAGGAAGGAAAAGCAGTACAATCTATCGTTTATTTTGTCTCTAAAAGAAACAAAGCCTTCTTCATATCAATATGCAAAAGGAGGGTATGAGTAAAACTACCATGTGTTTTTTCATCGATTTCAACTAGTGTTTGTTTAAATTTTGAAATCGAGTCCAGTGCACCCGATTCATTACCGTAAATGTTCGATAATCTTCGGCATTGACTGTTATATCCCTATGTGCTGATGACTAAACTTTACTGACGATTTCGTTAATCTCCGTGACCTAGTTAATTGAGTGAATGTCTACTGAAAGTAAAACGTCATCATTGTCGTCATAGTTTGATGTAAACAATCTTCAAATTGTGGTGGGTCACAATTTAGAATTTCAAAACTTTGTAGAATATTTTTGATCTTGTTTTAATCGTCATATTTAAAAAAAAAAAAATTAAACCTGGTTTTCTTATCAATTTTGTTATGTGTTTTGGAGGAAGATATGGCTTAATTAAATATAGATATTTCTTCGTATGTTATAAGTTATTATCATTATTCCATTTGTGCCTGTTTTACGCATGCATTGTATTGGAACACAATCGTACATGTATTATGACTATATTTCAAATGACGACAATTTCCTTTTTAAATGACGACACGCAGTAAACATGAGGCTTTTTTCATATATATCGTTCAAAATATGTAGATACAATTTAATGTTTAGTTTCGTCTATCAGAAATGAGTGTTCTGATTGGTCGAAAAAAATATTCATAGCTTCATGAACAAAATTTTGAGCACGCAGAGTTATTGTAAGCTTCCGCACCAAATAGTCCCATACAAAAAAGTATCAAAATATGCAAAGTTTTTTGCTTTTTCATCCGAAGCTATTAAATTATAAGAAATAAAGAGATTATTATTTTTTTTTTCATGGAGGTAGAAACCGAAAAACCTAATCGCACTTGTGTATGAATCCGCTTCCCGTCTTCATACAGTATGATTAGTTTTTACGGTACATACTTCAATGAAAACAAAAAAAATATTCTCTTCATTTCTCAAATGACAAAATCTGAATACTATAATGTAGCCTGGGTATAAAGTTAGGATAAGTGACTATCTAACTGTTCGGTGTATCTCCTATCCAATTGACGGATCAAATAATTCATTCAGCCCGGAATTTAGATTTGAACTCCAACATTGGTCGCCATTTTTGTTAAACATTTTGTTGGTGAGGCGACTTAAACGACGTAACAACAGATTATTAAGACGTTTATGTCGCAATCCACTCATTCTATTTTTTCGTTATATGCTACTGGCCACATTATTTTTGTTGTGCAACATAACGTTTAAAAACGAAGCGGAACTACCTGTCGGAGTCAATAGGCGAGACTTAGAAGTAAGTGGGTGATGAACTACAACAGAACTTCCCTATTTAACGCGTTATTTTGTTATTTTTGTTGTTTAAACAAAGAAAATATTTAACAAGTTTGCCACATATTTTTAATCCACGTTTATTTTTCAAATTTACATACATTTTTTTAACCTTTTCCTGTTTTACAAAATTATAGAGCTGGCTGAATTAAAAGGTTTTTCAGACGAAATTTTCAAAGTAGATTTGAATCGAAATAAGCATTCAGTAGCACAGAAGATGCTGTGGAAAAAGAAACAAATGTCTTATTACAAGCTATTTCTTCTTTTTCTACATTTCTTCTCAATATAAAATCACAGGGACATACAAACCAGGGGTTGGGAAGGAAAGGGTTAATCTAGAACTGCTTGTCATGTGATCACTCTAAAAACGATATATTGTATATTAAAGGTATTAAAGAGCTTTGGGTGATTAGCTTCTTTTCCTTGTTTTCAAGCTGTATTTAGGACATGTATGCTACGTTTTACGTTCTACATGTTATTGACCATAAATTTCGCAAAATAACGCCGAAGTGAAACTTCCTGGCAGAGTCAATGGGAGGGGCCAACGCAGTAAGAGAGAATGACCAGCGATTGGACGCACTCACTGACTCTCGTTTTGAGGGTGAGCACCGGTAAATAACCAGGACTCATTTGAAAAATTTCAATATCTTAAGAAATGACAGAGAAATAACTGTGGTTTTTTTTTGGGGGGGGGGTTGTACATTATCCCATTACCATTTTACAAAATTTGTAGACAGGTCAATATTTAGAGAAACTTCGGAGGACACCTTTTTTGTAACTGATTTTTCAAAAAAAATGGTTCTGTATTTTTGGGTACAAATATTTTGAATAATGAAGAAACTGTCTGCGACAATCATTTTCCATAATGCTTACCAAATTTCGTTTCTTATAAAAATATGGATTTTCGAACATCATCCTTAATAACAGATCAAATGTACGATTTGGAAATTAATGTTGACCGGTTTGGTTATGTATCGAACCTATTATATTGACTGACTACCCGCTGGCCCCCACCCACAAACTCCTCTAGCCAAGTCCATTGACTCAAACAAGAAGTTCAAATTCGATTAAGAACGGCGTTCTTTTGCAAAATGTAAGGCCATCTACGTGTAGCGAAAAAGAAAATCGGTTGGTTTGCGACCTATTCGTTGTAGCTACAGCTTGATTAAGCTGTAGCTACGACGTTATAAGTCGCAAAACTATCAAAATTACTTCATTTTTCTGTGAGCCAGTGTAAGAGTTTATAGTTCACATCCAATCTAAATAAATGATTTGATTAGTTGATTTAATCTTTGATTGTCATCGCGATCTCTCAACTGGAAACGTCGTGGATAAATTCATTTAATGACAGAATGGAACATTTGAAGACTTGTTAGACACGTAAAAACCAAACACAGCCACTTTCGGGAAAAATAACGAGATAGGTAATGAACTCGTCTCGTCTTTTGAGATTCCGTCATTTTATACATCGTAGAAAAAAAACTTGACGTCGTCTTGAATAAAGCTGTAGTAACGACATTTTCAACGCCCAACTACAGCATGTTATATTCTATCTCCTATTTCTAAAGGCATTTTCCCCGGCGGCGGCACTCATCCTTTCCGACTATTTGTCTCTCACCAATGGGTCGATAATGGTAGACCTATGTGGGATAGCAGCTGGAGGCTAGGAAAGGATGTAATGGTGGTACTGGTGTGAGAAATACCAGGAATCCAATGTTAGGTGCTCCAGCCGCCGCGATATAACTGAAAGATTGTTGAAAGCGGCGTAAAACCCCATTCAAACAAACAAATCTAAAGGCATTCATTTGAACGTTTGAATATATACTCACTAACAAAAGAACAACCTCTACTATCAAGAGATACTATAATTACAATTAAGAGATGAAGAATTTTTTTTGTTTTTTTGTTGTTGTTTTTTCACCATCACTTTGAAAAAAAATCACATTGTATGAATACGCAAAGCCATTCACATACAACAGGCCATCGGAACTCGTCGTTCAATTCTACGAATCGAATCTCTGATGTTCTTTAAATATTTACGTGACAAACTTCCTAAATGGCGCTATCCGTTATGCTAAGCAACTGCGGTAAATTAATAAAAATGCGGTATAATAGTCTCTTCATTTCTTCTAATTCAAAAGCATCGAGAAATAAAAAGCGGAAACTTCACATTTTTTTTATTCTTGTATGGGACTATTTTGTGCGGAGCATATAAAATAGTGGCTTGCTCAAACTTTTATTCATGAAAGTATGAATGTTTTTTTCGACCAATCAGAACGCCCGTTTTTGATAGATGAATCTAAAAATTAAACTTTTGTAAGAATTATGTCCCTTTTTACTCTTTGGTTGGCGACCCAAACGGCGTAAATACAGCTTGAATAAGTTAAACAACGTTCCCTTAATGACGATAATGTTTAAATGTCCGTGACGATATAAATCAACGTACTTAAAGTACTGTAAACTATTAAGTAATCTTCTTTGTCAAAAGTTATTATGATAAGTGGAATTTAGATAACCTTTCCCTTGGAGGGTAGAAAACAGTGTGGACAATGAAGAAATTGCTTGTTACAAGCAATTTCTTCTTTGTCCAAAATGTCTTCAAAACTACTTTCTCGAGATGCTTCAAAAGCATGTTGAGTGAGATTGGGTTAAATAGCACGCTTTGGAGGAGTTGTCTACAATTTGAATAAATTTAATTCACGAGGCCATAAAAGGCAGTGACAGACTTTGCAATATTCCTTAAATAAGAACTACTTTTTATGGCGTAGGCATTCAATGGATTTAGTCGTTAACTTTCCGGTGGTAGTTTGCACTCGTTGAACTGTGAGAAGACCTCAAAATTTTGTCCATTAACTTAAGTTATCAAATCTGACGCTTTGCTAGCTAAAAACAAATAGTTTGAAGGTGTCACAATTATACATATAAAACACTAGTTGGAGATCCTCTTCGTCGATTATGGGCGAGTGTGAGAATCAAGAACCTAAGCGCTGTATTTTTACTCGAACTTTATAAATCTATTAAACGAAAGAAACGACACATTTCATAGGTATGCCCAGACTAGAACCTGCTTCCTCTTTTATATGTGTAGTCCTTGTTGCGTTTAGGCGCCTCACATCGTTCATATAAATACAGGGTCTCTCCCCTCCCCCATCTCTCTCTCTCTCTCTGGTCGCTAAATTTTGATATAATATAAAGTAGACATTTTAATTCACAAATTGGAAAATGTTATTATGGTAGAAATACACGTGCATTTAATTTTTCACTTGATTCGTTATCTATGTCATCCTGTCAAAATGACGCCACTTTATGACGTTCGAAAATTCCAAAATATTCATGACGTCACAATTGCGTGATTATTTCTACGCTCCTTCAGTAAAAAAGGGGCTTTTGATAGAAGTTTGCATCGAAGATTTTTTTAGCCCGAAACGGCTTCAAAAATCACCATCCAAGCATTTTCGTTTGGAAGAAGAGTCGTTCCGTCGTCTGGTGACGTGTAAGTATTCAGAAACAGTTGTAACTTTGACAGTTTTTAAAAACATTTACATTTTTTTCATTTGGAAGAAATAGTTAATTCTAAAATTAACAATAATTATAATAATAATAAAAGTATTTTAATATCTATTCCTGTATTTATTCAATTTAAGTTTTATTGGAGCGGTTACACGGATCAATTAATCTATCGCGGCTGTCAATCAAATAGCCAGCCGACCAATGAAATCATTCGTTTAGCCCAGAAACAACTTTTAACTCCCGCATTGGCCATTTTTGTTAACCTTTTGGTTGGTTTGGCGACTTAAATGGCGTAACTACAGCTGTATTTGAAAAATATAGTTACGACGTTTAAGTCGACAACCAAATATTCTTATTTTTGTTGCATGCTACCTGCCATAAATTTTCATAATAACACCTTTAAAAATCGAAGCGGGACTTCCTGTCGGAGTCAGTGGGCGTGTCAAATAGGGTTAGTAGGCTAAGCCAGCGATTGGTCAATTGTGATTTTAACATTCTGATGTGAGAGACTTTTATGCGATTCCATTACAGAGGTCAATATCGCAGAAGATAAAAATAATGCCAGGATATTTGTAGATTCCTGTTGTTACGTTGACCGGAGAGCAGCCAGCTCGAACTTTGTCTGAAAATGAAATAAGATAACATAAACTTTGTATTGAAAGAAGGTTGACGGGGCCAGCGAAGTTTGATATCATAGCTAAACAGGACAAAAATAAAATAACTTTCGGAAATTTAAGCTTTCCAGCGATTATGAGACCTCCGCACCATACGGAGTTACCGAGATTCTACGCTTTTCTGCACTGTTTTCGGCTGAAGGCAACGGTTAGTTACATAATGTTCAGCATGTTGTACCAATAGGAACACACTCGGCCATTCCCGTAAACCTTCGGAACAGACCTCGGACGTATACAAGGCGGAGCATTATGTAACAAAACGGTGGTCAGTCCGATTAGCTCAGTTAGTAGAGCACATGACTTCAAACTTCAAGATCACGGGTTCGATTCCTGTGCAGACCATATCTACTAACAAATAAATTGTCTTTCGAGTAATACGTGATACCGAGGCCCCGTGTGAGGATGCTGTCCATCGAGCACGTTAAAGAACCAGGCGGAGCTCTCAGCAGTTTCGTCCTATATCCTTGCATTATCCCCCGTAACTACTAACCGTCTTCTTGGGGTGTCGCTCATATGGGCATGTGCAACGGTAGAGACGATGCATAAACGGAAATACATACATACTTACAAAACGGTGCATTTCGTTAGCCGGAAACAGTATAGCAAAACGTAGTACGTAATGGATAGTTCGGAAGTCTCAAAATCGTTGACAAACTTAAATTTACTTTCGTTGTTTTATGTTCTGCCCTATTTTGCTCTGACATCAAATTTCCTTTGAAGACCAAAAAGGGTTCTTACAGATTTTTATGAGATGCATTTTACCGCTTTGCATAACGGATAACGCCATTTTGGAGGTTCGTCACGTGATTTTGAAAGTGCATTCGAGTTTCGATTCGTAGAAATGAACGAGGAGTGCCGGTTGTTTGTTATATGTGAATGACTGAGTGTGTTCCGATTGGAGTGACGTCGTAACATTTCGGTGTCACTATAGTTGCTATAATGACGTAATCACCAGGTCATTTTACTATTTCAAAACGTACGAATTTTCACGAACATTCCAATTGTCTAAAATATTGCATTATATAAACTACCTCAAAGTGGCTGCGAAAGAAAAATTCGGTTCTCAATTTTTAGACTGATCACAGACATTAATATAAAGTATGACATTAAAAAACTGATTTGTAATAAAAATGACTGTTCTTAACTTAAAATAAGAAAAAAGAAGCATAAATATTTAGCGTTACGGAACTCCAAATTAGTCAACCAAGACAACCGAATTGACGGTTATTAATCGAGTCTATTTAACTGTTTCATTCTAGACGAGATTAATACTAGCTTGTCTCATAGAAGAGCGAGTTATGGTGAGAAGATAACGTTCTAATCTCATATCTAATTTCTGGCTGTAAATGTAGCAAAATAACACCGTTTTGACCTTTGAGGAACTTCCTGTTGGAGCTCAGTGGGGGTTAGCGGGCCAGCGATCCTTTAGTTTTCCCCCTAATATCTGGACCGCCATAGACGATTGTGAATTAAACCCGGACTGTAATGTTGACCTCAGTAATAAATGTCCAAAGTATGGTTACTGTAGGTTTCGATAAATGTAATACAAAGTTTATAGTTGCTTTTTATTTTAGACTGGTCGTTATTGAAAGAGATGAACTAAATTGCAAAAAATCTAGTATGGCATCAGTGAGTGGGGCTAGTCTGAGATTTGTGGGCGGGGCTAGTCTGAGATTAATTGGTGGAGCTAGTATGACATCAGTGAGCGGGGCTTGTCTGAGATTTGTGGGCTGAGCTAGTTCGAGATCAGTTGGCGAGGCTACTCTGAGACCAGTAGACGGAGGTACTATGAAATCAGTGGGCGGGTCTAGTTTGAGAACAGTTGATGGGGTTATCGGAGATCAATGGGTGGGGCATGTCTGAGGTCATCGGGCGGTGCTAGTCTGAGATCTGTGGGCGGGGCTAGTCTTAGATCAGAGGGAGGGAATAGTGACCCACCAGTCATCATCACGTCGTAATGTATGTAAGCTCACCCCTTAGACTAATAAATCTTTCCCGTTACTTGAAATGTAGTCTTGTCCAAATTGAAAGAAGTTGCAGACGACAATTAGAATCGGATGTAATTTGAAATGAAACCATCTATTGGTAGAAATTATTGTGTTAAAAGAAAAAACGGCTTGCCACAATGTTATCTCAAGTATAAAATCACAGCAACGTAAAATACCGGGGTTGTAAGCGATCTCTTCATTTTCAACAATGTTTTCTCAATTTCTTTAGTGAGGGGCGACAAAAATCCGGATTGTGCGGAAAAAGGGTTAAACCGATCTAAATTAGTTCTTTTGCAGTACATTGTCTAAGGTCATGGGGAAGAGTGTTGTTCTCGTGATCCAGAGATCCCGGGTTCGTTTTCGGGGAGCGAAGCATAGATCTTGGGACTATAAAATGCTTTATTTATTATAGTGTCACCCCCCCTTAAAAGGGCGAGCAAGTTTTGACTTATGGATACTTTTTCTTTTGTTCACAGTACCTCCTGGATCCCTTCTCTTTGTTGCCGGGACCTTGCAGATATTTGCCTACGGTAACCATTCATTCAACTAGCTTGCTGTTCAACAACAGGCCGACTCGGTTGCTACCCAGTGAGCCGGATTCCATCGGAATTTGAGCCTTCGACCTCCCGCTTCCAAAGTATATTTGGAGCACATAATGCACTGGTCCAGTTGTATTATTAAGGAACCCGACAAAATAAGGCTTTATTTTACAGTTCAAAGTTCTCTTCTTAATCGATTTAAAGTCAATACGATTAGGTTTAAACCAAGTCAACATCTTGTCTCGTCCAAAAATAGCCATGGGACCGCGGCCAAGGCGGAGTTGAAAGTGCGTGGGACTCTCAATTAAGAACAGAACAGAACATATCTGAGGTCTGACTGATATTAATTTAAAAGTGTCGTTAAACCCAATTGAAAAAAAAAAAAAAAAAACAAATTAAAAAAACCAAAAGAGCCCTACTTTAGATAAATAGATTGAACATGTACATTGACAGACTACTGACCTGTGACTAATTACTTGTACTGAAATATCGATACACGTTAGTATGATTGAATTTATATAGTGACATAAGGTAGAGAGTAGATCGTCGGTTTGTGACATAAACAGCGAAACGACAGAATTGAAGACGGAGGTTGTCTGAAAATCAAAGAACGGAGAGGACTGAAAGTTTTACCTCCAGTTTTTCTCCATACACAACTGCCTTTACATTCAACTACATGCACTTTGCCCCCTGAGGTATCATAACATCGGAGTCCAAATGTGTCTGAAAGTATACAGGATAATATGACGTTCTAAATAGATCTGAAGTCCGCTTTAGCTGAACTTGTAATTTAATTCTTAAGAGCACACTTTATACCTTTGAACGCTCAGCATTTAAGCGCATGTGCCCAAATTTTGTCAGTTCACCTGAATTTTCTACGCGTGCAAATATTTTCTCGCGTAGATGGTCAGACCCCACCGGATTTTGGCCTTCTTTAGTCTATATAAAATCACTGTTTTCGTCCAGGATGTAGCACTTGTCAGAACGTTCGTTGAATTACAGCCTTTCTGATGCTGTTTCGTCGTTCATAGAACTTCTCATTAATAGTAGAAATCATATATGATGAATGATGAATTTTTGAAATAATGGATTCTAACCAAAGGCACCGTCTTTTTTCCAACCATGAAAATCACATGTCACCAATTTACACCTCCAATTTTTGAACACCATCTATAACACATAGACCTGCAAAGATAGTGTAAAATGCACTTTCAAACAGCAGAAAAGATGCAAAATTACTACAAAATCAAACAAAATATTGCATATACCACTGTTTAAGACTCAAATCATCCCTGCCTTTCAAGAACTACATTTTCTCTAAGATCTACTTTTACCATACAACGACCTCAGGAAGTAATTTCCAGTGAGGTCACTCCTAAATAAAATTTGCTGTTCAACAAAAGCATCAAATGTTGACTTCATTTTGTTTTATGGCTATTCCTGAGCAAAGTTAAACTCATTTTGAAAGGCTAGAATCTTGTCTGTGTTGCTAGGAGTGTTTTAAACAGCACTGGTAGATATGGAAAAATATGGGCAAAAAGTGGGGGGAAAAAAGCCTTTCAAGGCTAATTGTAGACTTGCTACATCTTTAATAATACACACTGGATTCATATCAAATAAAAAGTGCTGGGAGCTACATATGTAGGGGAATACTTATGAGGTATTTTGGGACATTTTGGATCTAATAAGATTGGCTCAGAATGAAATATTCTCAGAAATTGCGCCGAATTTGGCACAAAAATAGTATTTTCCGCACAGCCGAAACCATCATGGAAGTTTTTTTCAAAACTTTCAAGTAATTTTAACATGTACATTTCAAATATGGATATAGTACAGCTGGTCTAACTCATTTACCAATATTCAGTACACCATAGGTAAGGTCATGAGTGGGCAAAGGGTTAATCCCTAATAAAGCCATTTTTTTCCAATAAGAGGTTTGTGCACTATCTGACAGGCTACACTTGGGGAATGACAGCATACTTGAGCAAGCAGATGACATTGACTCTGTTTACAGTGTCATTCTAGATCAAGGCTATAAAATGACCAGCCACACAACCATTTTCATAGCATTATTGCATTATTAGATCCGTTACAGCACTTACCAAGGTGAAAGGAATCCGAAAGAGACAAGCTTCTGGGGCCTTCTTCACATAGGACAACCAATCAACACGGCGAGCTGTTCATAACCATAATCCACAGTCCGGGCCAAGCTTTGTCGAAGACCAGGCTCCAATGCAGTCAACCAGCAAAATGTCAGAGCCTGTTCGAATATCTTGTACACTGGAAAACAAAAATGATAGTCTGGAAACTTGGGAACAGAATTGTCAGCCTCAACCAAATAGTATTCATTATGAATGCTGTTTTTCATGACCGCCAGCTATTTTCTGACCACTGCGAAAGCCTTAATGTAAAGCTGCATAGTGAAAAGAAAATTGGACTAGGGTCTGACCTTGTCTTTTCCTGTAAAAATTGTCAATATGTATCAACACCCTGCAGAACCTATCAGCCTCAATGTACCGGAGAGTCGAAGGGAGCCGCTGTAAATATGATGCTAGCCTCAGCTCTACAACAACATCAACTGGGGTAGAAAAGGCAAATGAGCATTTGAGCTTTATGGACATTCTACCCCAATCCAGAAGCCACCTGCAGAAACTGGCCGTTCAAGCTTCAGAGAAGATCCTCCACCTCAATGAGGCTGACATGGTCAAAAAGAGGCAGATGGTTATCAAGCACAACGAAAGAAGTGGTTCTACAGACCCACGACATTTTGACATAATCTTCGACTGCCGATACAATGCCAACAGAATGGTGTCTTCATACAAACCTTGACAAGCATCTTCAAAGTCGTATGGGGGTCGCAATTGAAAACCATACAAGCTTCAAGTATATAGTCGGAGTAGCGATCCAAAACAAGTTATGATGGACAGGCGCGTACTTACGAAACCATTGGTTTGAGGTTCAATGACCCGGGGGGGGGCACTCTGGCTGTACTGCGAAGCTTGCGTATATGGAACCACATTCTGAGAGGCAGATGGCATTCGACGTAGCCAGTCAAATGTACAAGGCGACATAATGGTTCGAACGCTTGCAACGGATGGTGACATAAATTCCTACCTAGGAATGCAAGACTTCTACGACCAGCTTGGCAAAGCCTGGAGTGTGACGCGACAAGCAGAAACTAACCTTTTGGGCAGCACTTAGATTCACCGAATGCGTAAGGCAGCCTGGAGAAAATGATGGTCCGATGCCGACCGAAACAGGAAGAGAGAGAGAGAGAGAGAGAGAGAGAGAGAGGGAGAGAGAGAAGGAGAGAGAAATGTCCCTTCACTCACACACACACACTCACGCATACACGCACACAGACATTTGCACGCAAAGACCAACCCCCACACACATGGCCCATGTTAATACCCACAGGATATTTAATTTTATGGTTTACCATGTCATATTTTGTTGTTGTTTTTCTGAACAAATTCATTTCCAAAAATTGGGAAGGGGGGGGGGCGGGTAGCTTTTCGGCTTTAGAGGAAAATCTTAAAATTGTATAAAATAACAGTATTTTTAGAACATAACACTCACCTACTACTCAAAAACACTGTAATTCTATTTCTAAACAAGAAAATACTCTAGCAGACAACAACATTTGAACTTCGTGCAAGGGAGATCACTACCGGACAAAAATGCGCCAATTTCGGATCATTTCTTAACAAAATGTTGAAATATAAAAAAATTCACAAACCTTGATGAAAATAACCCCATATTCCATCTTCTGGTGTTAGTCCAAACTTGTATGCACAGTTTTAGGCTTAAATTCCAAGAAATAACAAAGTTCACATTTTGTCATCTAGGTCAGAGCCCACCGGATTTTGGCCTTCTTTAGTCTATATAAAATCACTGTTTTCGTCCAGCATGTAGCACTTGTCAGAACGTTCGTTGAATTACAGCCTTTCTGATGCTGTTTCGTCGTTCATAGAACTTCTCATTAATAGTAGAAATCATATATGATGAATGATGAATTTTTGAAATAATGGATTCTAACCAAAGGCACCGTCTTTTTTCCAACCATGAAAATCACATGTCGCCAATTTACACCTCCAATTTTTGAACACCATCTATAACACATAGACCTGCAAAGATAGTGTAAAATGCACTTTCAAACAGCAGAAAAGATGCAAAATTACTACAAAATCAAACAAAATATTGCATATACCACTGTTTAAGACTCAAATCATCCCTGCCTTTCAGGAACTACATTTTCTCTAAGATCTACTTTTACCATACAACGACCTCAGGAAGTAATTTCCAGTGAGGTCACTCCAGATAATACGGGTACACTAACAAAATCTAGGCATGCGCGTTAAACGCTTAGTGTTGAAGAGTATAAAGTGTGTGCGCGTACGAATGAAATTACAAGTGCACGTACAAAATGAAGAACTTATTAATACGCGTGGCCGCTCATATTTTGAAAGTGTACGCAATAAATAACACGTGCACTTTTCAATATACATGTAAGTATATATCAAAATTAAAGCTCTTACTCGTGCACGCGTTCCTTATGTTCAGTCGACTTATATTGGGCATTTGAGTCAAACGGTACTTGTATGGTATGTTTATATACCTTAACATTCAATTAATATATTCTTATCAGATAATAGTTTTTTGCCTATATATATTATTTATTAGTAGTATTATTTATTTTCTTTTTGTTTGTACTTATCTAGGCCATAGTTTTCAATTTCAAAGCGATTTGAATTGACGTTTGTAATAAGTCCAACATTTTGTCGTTTGGTAGTTGATCGAAAAGGCTAATTCAAATTAAAAACAAACGTCTATGTAACTGTATAGCTTATCAAACCCGCGGTACCCAGCTGGTGTGCTGAGTTATAAAGATAGAAGGCTAATTACTCAATTTATAATTGAAAGCACAGGGGGCAGTTGCGTATGCTAGATATTCGCTAAAATGACCCAAAAGTCAAACCAGCCCTTTTAGAAATACTATATATAGACAAGGGATACAACTCAGAATTCCTGAGATCCCACCCCTGTTTTAAACGTCTCTAAAAACTACACTTCTTTGTTTACACATTTTACAGTTGTACATATTCGTCACACATATAATCATGTGTAACCTTGACCCATCCATTCCACGAAAACTATACAGCCTTCGGAGTACAGACAACTTTCTTACAGAAATACACCTCAATTTTGCTCGATTGTCGAGAAGTAGCACCTTCACTTTTCATCAGTAAATAGCAAATCCCAGATAAGCCACTCATTTCTATTATGTATAGAGCAATAGTAGATTATAAATTAAATACATTTTTACCTTTAAGTAGTTAATTCTGATGTTTCCAGAGCTCTCCTAACCTTATGAAGTGTTACATCCTTTCTAGAAGTCAAAAGGCAGCCATCTTGTAGATACACTGAAATATCCTTAAAAGCAAACAAGATGCAACATTGGGGAAGAGGGGGGGATTTACAAGTGGGGACGCAAGTTGCAATAAAGGCCAACGACTGAAATAAAGGGTAGTTGAAATGACAATTTCTCATTCACAACTCATTAACATATGATATGAAAATTGAATAATATGTTCAATATGTATCAATGGTTCTCTAACCTGATACAAGACATCTAATTTCTAAGAAGAATATATTATATATATAAGTTTGTTCAAATTCCAAGATATGCAACAAATCCACAAAGATAAAATATAAAGATGTGGCGATATAGGTAACAAGGGTGCTCCTCTTTTCCCTAAGTTTTTGATAATCTCCCTTTCGATTGCTCATTTAATACTTTTTAATGAGAATAGGAATTCCACAAGGTTTTGTTAATCAAAATCAAAGAAATAAGTGTTTCGATATAACTAAAAAAAACGACATGAACAATAAGAAAAAAAATCTTGAATTATATTTGATTAATATTGAAGCAAGATCAGAACAGGCTGCTTTTGGAGATAAGATACATCTTTTAACCCTCGAATTGTCTGAGTAATATTGATTCAGAGACTGTAAAGATAGTTATGCTGAATGTATTTGCTTTTCACTTTGTGTGTTAAACCACATGTCTTTCATTAAATGATTGAAATTTTATGTGCAAATTTCAATTAGAATTATAGTTAAAGTATAACCCATTAATGTGGAATGCAAAATAAATGATAACAATCGCTGTAATTCAATAGTAGATTTGCATCAACTCATACTGCTTTTACTACTTCTTACACAGAAACATTTACAAAAAATAATTTGATAATACTTACATGTATACGTGTATGAACGTATTACCAAATGTTATTTAACAATATACTCCGTTTTTAATATACAGGTAAATTACTTATTTAAAGCTATACGTAGACCTGTTCTTTTGAATTGAATCGTAATTGATGACCAAGAATTTACAGAGAAAAACAATCGAAATTACATTGAATATCAAACAAATAAACATGTTTTAACTACTAAGATAACTACCACAGTTGGCTTCTAATCCAATATAGAAAAGAACAGAAAATAAGTTTATTACAGACGTTGAGCATATCAGCTCTTAGTCCAAAAAATAACATGTTATAAAACACACAATGGAAAGAAACAGTCACATAAATAAACAATATTAATTATACCATGTTAATAATGAGAGTATCATAATGTAGCGTAAACTTTATACATATTAGGATGTTTATGGTAAAAGTAGGGATATACTTAGATTTTAAATCTTTAAGATAGGGACAAATCAAAGTGACATGAAATTCGTCTTCAATATTTGTAAAGGTACATAATTCGCATGTTCGATCATCTCTGTTGATATTTGGGTGGCGACCTGTTTCGACTTGTAAATCGTGTGAGGATAATCTAATATGTGCTAATATATTACGTTGTTTTCTATTTTCAAGGAGTCCAATATAAATTGACGTTTCATAACTCAATTTAAGGTTACGAAACAAAACTAGGGAGGAAGAAGCATCTATGGATGAGTGCCATTTACTTATGTATATATCTTTGACTCTTTTTTTTCAAATATCGGATTAAATTTTTTCAATATGTACCAAATCTAGGTAAAAAAAAAAAAAAAACTTCACTGAAGCCTGAAGTCTTCAATAGTTTTTTAATTCTATTACTCCAGTTTTTAATTTCGGGAACTTTTTCAATTTCTTACCGCTGGCTTTGTGATATTGATGTTAAAATACAATTGTTCTTCTTTTTACTGTACAGTTTTAGCCAATGTTTGACTATACGAATATGTCTATTAACTATAAGCGGGAATCTTCCTATTTCCGATAAGAGAGAAAGAGAATTCGCTGACTGTTTTAGATTAAGCATGCGCTTTAAAAATTTCCTATGAATTCTTTCAATATTTTCCGATTGGGTGAAACCCCAGATTTCACAATTATAATTAAGAATGGGTGTAACGTAACTATCAAACTAAGGATTTCCACAGGAATATCATAACCTTTATAAATTTAAACAAATGACTGTAGAATAGTCTTCTGTGTGTAAGAATTCATGTATTCATATTTTATTTTCCAGAATGGATATCAACAAATAGCATATCACACTGTTTCATAACCTTCTGCATACTGAAAGTTATTTTTCAACCCATTTCCAGAAAAAAATATTATACTATTTATATGTTACTGCATTCTCAATGCTTTCAATCCTGCGGGTGAACTTTCCATTGACTTAGAGATTCAGCTAGTGAAGATTCCATTAAAAGATGAGAGAAAGGATTTTGTTTAGTGAAACATTAATAATATAAGAAATAAGAAATTTGGCTAACAAACTAATATTTGATATTTCATAAGCAATGTACTTATCAAAGTCAACAACTTTATTTTCTTACAAAATGCAGCTGCAGGGTATGTAGGGTGAGACGCTTTGCTGAATTTTACCCTTCCTTCTTAGAAGCCAAATAACAGTCGTCATTGGTGAGGTATGGCTTTTATCTGGCGTTCCACAGGGGTCAATCTTTGGTCTTAACTTGTTTCAAGTTAACGATGTGGAACCTTGAACTAATCATAACTCATAAAGTCCTTATTTTTTTCAATTATTTATTTTTTTAATATAACTAACTTTTTAACTAACTTTCAAATGCATACAATTCAATATCTTTGGCTCTAGTAAATGATTAGAGAGCCATTGATAAATAATGAATATTTTGTTTAAACTATGATGGTGTTATAAGTACCTTAAGAATAAAATTTTCTCATCTAGTCTATTCTGAAATTATTATTTGTTATTTTCTTGGCATTTACATCCCACTTGTGGCCTTTCTCGTCCATTACCCCTTTTAACACATTTTTGCATCCGTTTTTGCTTTATGGATGTTTATCATAAAAAACAACATGGCTGCCTTTTGACTTCTAGAAAGGATGTAACACTTCATAAGCTTAGGAGAGCTCTAAAATCATCAGAATTAATTACTTAAAGGTATAGACTTATTTAATTTAAAATTTACCATAGCTCTATACATAATAGAAATGAGAGGCTTATCTGGGATTTGCTATTTACTGATGAAAAGTGAAGGTGCTACTTCTCGACAATCGAGCAAAATTGAGGTGTATTTCTGTAAGAAAGTTGTCTGTACTCCGAAAGCTGTATATTGTTCGTGGAATGGATGGGTCAAGGTTACAAATGATGATATATGTGACGAATATGCACAACTGTAAAATTTGTAAACAAAGAAGTGTAGTTTTTAGAGACGTTTAAAACAGACAGGGGTGGGATCTCAGGAATTCTGAGTTGTATCCCTTGTCTATATATAGTATTTCTAAAAGGGCTGGTTTGACTTTTGGGTCAATTTAGCGAATATCTAGCATACGCAACTGCCCCCTGTGATTGAAAGACTACGCGTTCTTTTGAAACCGTGACCGCATCTACGCTAAGCGGCTTGTTGGTGGTTGTTTTCGTATTTAAGAGGAGTCTTTACGCTTTCTACGAATTATGTAGAATCCTCGTATTACGCCATTTCAAAATGTACACTTGTTTTAGGAAAACTAGTTTTGTAAATTAATAAATCGAACCTAACTGGACACTACTTCTCTTCTAACCTAGTAACATCTTACTGGAATTTCCAAACTGGGTTACACTGATGGACACCTTTGCAGTCTATCGAAAAATGGTTGGTCGGTGACAAAAACGTTGTAACTACAGCTATATGGCCCAAAGAAAAGACTTGAAGTTCTTGTTCCGGTATATGGCCCAAAGAATAAATTCAAAGTTCTCAAGTCTGTGTGATGCGTCTCATTTATTGATTTAAATGGTACATGATGAATGTGGATGTCTAGCGTACATATGGCAATGATGAGAGAGACGATTAACTGAAACGAAAATGAAGTTACCATGAGAAAAAGTCCCCAAAAGAAATACAAGTCCACATCCCGCTAAGAAATTGCCAAAAAAAGTAAATGATTGCATTAAAATGCATTAAAACGTTTAATTATAATAACAGATTCTAGAAACGAGCAAGAAATTCCAGAGAATGTAAATTAAGCTCAAGCTGCCCTAGGTGTGCAGCCTGATCTGCATCTACACTGTCTGCCTAACAGAAAATTGGTCCAGATACAGCGGGAGTAGAAATGTTTTCTTAATTCTAATGATGATGACGTAGTAAGCAATAATTGCGTAAATTTTGGCTTCAAATGAACTTTTATGACTTAATGGAAAAAATGTTTGAAGTAAGTGCAGAAAGCCCAGAGAGTGTAATGTCTCGCAGCAGCTCATAGGCTTAAGAAATGACAAGTATGCAATACACACACACAAAACAGAGAGTTATGCCAAAATAAATGCAATATTGCTTAATTGGGTTCATATTTTTTGAATGATTAAAATCATTGTACTAAATATGTGTATACCAACAACATAGGCAAAAGTGGTAGTCAAAGGGAGATAATTCACACTACACCGCATAACAGTGGGCTAAATAATGTTCTGTAACAAGTTCCTTGTAATATAAACAATAATGACTACGAAACCACAGTACTTAACTCTGTCTCAAACATAAGCGCTCGTAGAAAGACATAAGAACAGTAGCAACTCTGCTCAAGCTGCACAACCGTGCAGCCGGAACAAGTCATACGGTTCCAAAATATTTCTTTATGCTAAGCATCTAAGCCAATGAGAAAACTTTCTCATGAATATATATCTAGCTCAATTTTATTGTAAATTATTCCCTTGTAAAAATAACAATATGAAAGCTTATGAGCATTGGATAATCTAAGTGAATTTAGCCCGAAAACATTCTAGAAACATGTCAAGCAACATTTGCATGAACAAAATGCACTTTAGTAGAGCACAGTGTTCTTAGCAAAGGCTATTTGTCATTTATACATTGTTTATTTGTCCTTGTAAACAAATTCGTAGAGAAAAACGCGCGACCATTTATGGAAGCCATTGAAACGTGCCAATTACTGACCTTGAGAGATTCGAGAAATACTGCTTTAAACAAAAATGTCACACAATGATACGTACTTAAGCATTGACAATAAATATCCTAGAAAACAACTGCTTACCAAATTTGAGTAATTGTTCTTAGGAACGTAGTAAATCATATCAAGTGTCTCTAGCAAATGCTTCAGCATGGATGACAGCCACGCGGAATCTAGTAAAAGTGACGTAACATCCGCCCAAAGCGTTCGTACAAAAAATTAAGCTACTAAAGTTTCCACGCCAAAAGTGTTTCGCTCCTACACACCAGCCCCTTAATTGGGTGTAATGCAAATTATCACTCAATTACTTCTAATAACATATACAATAAACAAACAATGTCCCTTTTGTTTGCAATTTTCAGTAATCTTAATCATGAGAGCAAAGATATTACATATTCATTATTTTTGCAAATAATGGGTATGAAATGAATTTACTCATTTTCTAACAACAAGCACAGTTTATCTACTGGCCTTACGAGGCTGCTTGTTGAAGTTTTCAGCTTAACCTGACGTACAAATCCTAGCTTATCTGGCATGGTCTCTTGGACAATAGCCGATGGCCAAGAATTTCTTGGTGAATTACTATCCACTATCAATACTACATCTCCCACTTTGAGATTCCTCTTAACCTTATACCATTTTTGTCGTTCTTGCAACAGTGGCAAGTACTCACGTGTCCACCTTTGCCAGAACAAATTAGCTAAATATTGAACTTGTTTCCATCTACGTTTGCAATAATTGTCAGACTTGTGAAATAACCCAGGAGGTAAATTGGGTTTTCTTTTGAGCAATAGCAAGTGGTTTGGAGTAAGTGTCTCCAAATCATTTCTATCATTGGAGGCCCTTGTAATAGGACGACTATTAAGAATTGCCTCAACTTCGCATAACAATGTTAGAAGGTTATCGTCACTCAAAACCTGTTCTCTAACAGTAGAATTGATAGCTTTCCTAACGGACCGAATTAATCTTTCCCAAACGCCTCCATGATGCGAACCGCATGGAGGATTGAATTGCCAATTTATGCCCCTTTGTAGCATTTCTTCGTTAATTCGATTTAGATTCCATTCTTGAATACAACGTTTGAGCTCTCGCTCTGCTCCGACGAAATTTGTGCCATTATCGGATGTCATTTTTGTGATTTGACCTCGACGCGCTATGAATCGACGCAGAGCATTTATGAACGAGTTAGTGTCAAGCGAAAATCCAACTTCAAGGTGGATAGCACGGCTCGTTAAGCAAGTGAATATAACCCCATACCTTTTTGCCCTACTGCGGTTTAATTTTACATCAAATGGGCCAAAATAATCGACCCCAACCTTAGTAAAGGGTGCTTTGTCCCAATCGACGCTATCTGAAGGCAAGTTTGCCATTTTCTGCTCAAGAACATTGGAATTGTATTGACGACAAATAGTGCACTTTGAAATCAATTTTCTAATCATAGAAGGAGCATTAATTAACCAGTACTTTTCTCTTAAAACAGACAGTATATGGTTTCTCCCTGCATGGCTCAGGTCATTGTGAATTTGCCTTATGATTAAGTTAGACACATGACTATTTTTTGGAAGTATCGTTGGATGCTTGGACTCTAATGGCAATTGTGAATTATGAAATCTACCACCTACGCATAGAAGACTGTCTACTAAAATCGGGTCTAATTTTCTAAGGTTGCTACTACGTTTGACCTGAGAATCACCTTTCCCAAGGGCACTTAATTTTTCAGAGAACTCTTGTTTCTGTATATGAGCTAATATAGCCTTTTCTGCCCTAGCAAGATCCGAAACTGATAAGGCTGATTTGTTTATGAGTCTTGCTGACCGTCTAGACTGACACCGCCTTCGCAATTCATCTTTTATTTTAAGTATCCAGGCTACGCTTTTCTTCAGTATGTGCCATGAAGAATGCAATAGTAGAATTCTATTAATTATTTCCACTCCATCACTCTGCTTCGAAAGTGTACTGTTCACTTTTGCCTTCTTTATTTTTGGATCAATATCAATGTTTCCAAAGGTATTTGCTGGAGCTACTGGCCAGTTATCCTTGGAGAATAAGAATTTTGGGGCATGTATCCAGTCTTTCAGCCATAGTTCCTTATTGACGGAGATTCCTCTGGAAGCTGTATCTGCAGGATTCAATTTGGTAGGTATGAAATGCCAATCTGTAGGTAGGGTACTTTCATGGATCACAGCTAGTCTATTAGCCACAAAGGTTTGAAATCTTGAAGTACTGTTGTTTATGTAACGCAATACCGATATACTATCGGTCCAAAATATAGTCTTGTCTACAGCTACATCAAGTTCGTCCTTTAACATCTTATCGGTGCGTACTGCAACGCTTGCTGCAGTCAACTCAAGTCTGGGAATTGTTACTTTTTTCAAAGGTGCCACTCCAGATTTTCCAATAACAAAAGAACACTGAACTTCACCCGTTTCATTTTCTTGGCGTAAGTAGGAAATCACACCATATCCTTTCTCGCTTGCGTCTGAAAAATGATGACGTTCTGTTGACTTAGCTGTACCAAATCCATCTGGTGTGATACATCTAGCAACCTTAAAGTTTGATATAGAAGAAACTTCATTCAGCCATTGGTACCATTGGGAATCATACTTTTCTGGTATTTGATCGTCCCAGCCCAATTGTGATTGACACAACTCTTGAAAGATCATCTTTGCCTTTAGTATTAGCGGTGTCATGAAACCTAAAGGATCATATATGCTGCTAACAACGGACAGAATTCCTCTTCGTGTATGAGGCTGCTCCTTGATTGCCACAGTGAATGAAAAGCTATCAGATGCAATACACCAATTAATACCTAGGGTCCTTTCAATATGTTGACAGTTGTATTGCAAGTCCAGGTCTCTGATACTTTCGGCTCTATCAGTGGATGGGATTGAACTCATAACTTCTTTATTGTTGCTTACCCACTTTGAAATATGGAAACCCCCAGTATTTAGTAAATGTCCCAGCTCTTTAACCAAAGAAATTGCTTTAGCAACTGATTCCACGGATTTTAAACAATCGTCGACGTAGAAGTTTCTTAAAACTGTTTTGATAACGTCGTCATTGAATTGACCTTTCACAGCCGTTAATGCGGTCTGGCGTAATGCAAAGTTTGCACAACTCGGCGAAGAGGTAGAACCAAATAGGTGAACTGTCATCTGGTATTCTGTTGGTTCCAGGTCTGAATCACCATTTTCCCACCACAAGAATCATTGAAAATTTCTATCTCTAGGGTAAACCTTTACTTGATAAAACATACTATCTATGTCTCCCATGATGGCAATCTGTTTCTGTCTAAACCTGAGTAATGTACCAATCAATGTATTAGTTAAATTTGGTCCTTGCAATAACTGGTCATTTAAAGATGTCCCTTGATACCGAGCAGCACAGTCAAAAACAACTCTGAGCTTGTTTTTCTTTGGGTGAAATACGCCGTGATGAGGTAGGTACCACACACGTCCATTTATAGGCAAGTCTTGTGAGGGGCATTTCACTGCGTAACCTTTTCCTATGATTTTCTTCATAAACTCGGTGTACTTTTCTTTAAAGGCAAGATCTTTACCGAATCGTCTGGCTAAAAACACTAAGCGCTGCTCTGCCTGTTTTCTGTTGTTTGGCAAAGATATGTGCGGTGATCTAAATGGCAGGTCTATATAGTAATGATTGTCTTTCAAAGTAATGGACTCTGACACTAATTGAAGGAAGTGATTATCTTCTCTCGAATTTTCTGGCATATCATCTATGGTCTTTTCATAGAAGTCATTATTGAAATAATCTCTAATCTGTTCACTAAGTGTTGAAGCTTTTATATAATTACAAGTATACTTTGCATTGTGATCTGCATTGACATCAAGCGGCCCATTAATAACCCATCCAAACAACGTTTTCACAGCAAATGGTCCTTCTGTTCTACAAGGTATAACTTCCCAAGGTTCCAAGGCCTTTGGTACATTTATTCCAATCAAAAGGTCTACATCACTATTAACGGTCTGAAGTTTTACCTGGCTGAGATGTGGCCATTTCTTTAAGTTATAGTTAGTGGTAACATCACTGACTGTAACAGGAAGGGATGACTGAGTATAAATAGGTGGTAACTCTAAAGTATTCTTGCAATCCAGAGAGCAAATCTCTAGCCCACATATTTCATAAGTGTCCTGAATTGTATCTTGACCCATAGTTAATAAGTTAATTTTTGACCTTCTTCCCTGAAGATTCAAAAATGCTGCGGCCCTTTCTGTACAAAAAGAAGTGGTACTAAGTACTACCTGAATCCAGGAATGCATATGTTTCTAAGTATTTATCACTAAGTTTGATTTAAGTCTAACGGGAACTATTGGTAATGCATGATGTCCTACTGACCCAGCCCCCATATGGGCAGCGTATGACTTGGCAAATAATTTCGGCTCCGACTCATCTAATGAAGTACGTCTATCAACATGTAATATTGTTGGATGGCTATAGCTACAATTTTGACATTTCATCCTTTGTTTACAGTCGGTCTTCAGATGTCCTGGTCTTAAGCATCCATAACAAAGACCCTTAGACTTTAAAAAAGAATATCTCTCTTTCAAAGGGATTTTTGTTATGTCTGGACACAAATCTAAACAATGTTGACCTTGACAATAAGAACATGAATAACTAGCATTAGTATTTGTTACAAAGATTTTCTTTAACTTATTTACACCCAATGTATCTTTACCAAATATAGGATCGACAGCCTTCTTTGCTTCCTTTCGCACGAAATCGACAAGATGCTCAAATCTGACTACTTTGTTTTTAGAGTTCAAGTAATACGCAACGTTTCTCCATCTATCATGCAGGTAAAATGGCAATTTTCTAACTAAAGATTTTAGATTTTCTGAATACTCTAAAACCTTAATAGCATCAATATTTTTTACGGCGAAATAACATTCGCGAAGAAAGATTCCAAACTCGTCTAGTGCTTTAGCACTATCTTTGATTGATGGCCACTGTAGTGCTTTATTTACGTAAGCGCGCGCAATAACATCTGGATTACCGTAACGCTCGTTAAATTCTTGAAATGTAGCCTTATAACCTTGTTTTGCGTCTAAGTTAGAGTACCCTTGAACAATTTTGTGAGGCTCGCCACTAGTATATTGTAAAAGAAAGGTTAGCCGTTCATCATATGTGTTAGTATTAGCACAAACCCTTGTTTGGAACTGTCTTAAAAATCTATTGTAGTCCATAGGGCTACCATCAAACTTCTGGATATCTGCCTTAGGCTTATTTAGATCTCTTGATAAACTCGAGAGGTCCAAGTAAGGATTAGGCACATTCCCTGGTGTAATTGTATTCGAGACATTTGGAATGTTTACATGATTAGGCGGATTCCTGCCCATATTAGGGGGATGCACATTTTGTGGGTTGTGAAATAAAGACTTTTCTGGAAATTTATAAGTTTTGTCAACAGTCACTTGTTTATTAGGCGATTGTTGGTATTGTTCAGTTGGCGTAGTATGGCGATCACCATCTTCTTGAAGTCGCTGTGGCTTGTCAAATTCTGCATTCAAACTTTTTTCAATCTCCTCCAGAGCTTGTGACTTGGCTCTTCTAATGTTCAACTCAGTTCTTAATTGTAGCTCCTCTTCCCTTTGATCTAGTTCCAAACGCTCCTGTTCTAGTTTCTGTTTCTCAGCTAATGAGGAAGCTTTGGCTGTAAGTTCAGCCTGTCTCTGTGATTCTTTTATTCTTTCTGAAGACACACGACTTAATTCTTTCTGAAGACACACGACTTAATGATGATTGTTGACTATGCAGAGATGCTTGATCATCTCCAAGTGGAGGGGCATGCTGACCCAGGAATTGTTCAGCTCTTAATCTTGCATGAGTGAAGCCGGATAATATACTGTTGAACCATTCCGAATCTGTTCGAAGAGTGTCTGGATCTAACAGTGATTGGTATTCTTCGTTGATGCTTAGAAGTTCTTCGTAGGAACCGAGCCAATTTCTGAATAAACCCTTTATAGTCCCTAATTCGCCATTATCAACAGCCTCATAAAGTCTATTTGTGAGTGTTTCTAGGAATTTCAGACACTTTTCTCTGTCCCTGTGTCGTATATCAAGTTGGTATTGCCTCCCTTTCTCGGTCAACGACCTCTCTCGACTCATCTCAGTCAAATTTGTTAATAAAAGTATATGGCCCAAAGAAAAGACTTGAAGTTCTTGTTCCGGTATATGGCCCAAAGAATAAATTCAAAGTTCTCAAGTCTGTGTGATGCGTCTCATTTATTGATTTAAATGGTACATGATGAATGTGGATGTCTAGCGTACATATGGCAATGATGAGAGAGACGCTTAACTGAAACAAAAATGTTACCATGAGAAAAAGTCCCCAAAAGAAATACAAGTCCACATCCCGCTAAGAAATTGCCAAAAAAAGTAAATGATTGCATTAAAGTGCATTAAAACGTTTAATTATAATAACAGATTCTAGAAACGAGCAAGAAATTCCAGAGAATGTAAATTAAGCTCAAGCTGCCCTAGGTGTGCAGCCTGATCTGCATCTACACTGTCTGCCTAACAGAAAATTGGTCCAGATACAGCGGGAGTAGAAATGTTTTCTAAATTCTAATGATGATGACGTAGTAAGCAATAATTGCGTAAATTTTGGCTTCAAATGAACTTTTATGACTTAATGGAAAAAATGTTTGAAGTAAGTGCAGAAAGCCCAGAGAGTGTAATGTCTCGCAGCAGCTCATAGGCTTAAGAAATGACAAGTATGCAATACACACACACAAAACAGAGTTATGCCAAAATAAATGCAATATTGCTTAATTGGGTTCATATTTTTTGAATGATTAATCTCATTGTACTAAATATGTGTATACCAACAACATAGGCAAAAATGGTAGTCAAAGGGAGATAATTCACACTACACCGCATAACAGTGGGCTAAATAATGTTCTGTAACAAGTTCCTTGTAATATAAACAATAATGACTACGAAACCACAGTACTTAACTCTGTCTCAAACATAAGCGCTCGCAGAAAGACATAAGAACAGTAGCAACTCTGCTCAAGCTGCACAACCGTGCAGCCGGAACAAGTCATACGGTTCCAAAATATTTCTTTATGCTAAGCATCTAAGCCAATGAGAAAACTCTCTCATGAATATATATCTAGCTCAATTTTATTGTAAATTATTCCCTTGTAAAAATAACAATATGAAAGCTAATGAGCATTGGATAATCTAAGTGAATTTAGCCCGAAAACATTCTAGAAACATGTCAAGCAACATTTGCATGAACAAAATGCACTTTAGTAGAGCACAGTGTTCTTAGCCAAGGCTATTTGTCATTTATACATTGTTTATTTGTCCTTGTAAACAAATTCGTAGAGAAAAACGCGCGACCATTTATGGAAGCCATTGAAACGTGCCAATTACTGACCTTGAGAGATTCGAGAAATACTGCTTAAACAAAAATGTCACACAATGTTACATACTTAAGCATTGACAATAAATATCCTAGAAAACAACTGCTTACCAAATTTGAGTAATTGTTCTTAGGAACGTAGTAAATCATATCAAGTGTCTCTAGCAAATGCTTCAGCATGGATGACAGCCACGCGGAATCTAGTAAAAGTGACGTAACATCCGCCCAAAGCGTTCGTACAAAAAATTAAGCTACTAAAGTTTCCGCGCCAAAAGTGTTTCGCTCCTACAACAGCTAAACCAGTTTCACAGTTTAAGTCGCGAAATCGAAAAAAAAAAGTTTAACATTATTATTGGCAAATGACGGAGTTCAAGGTTTACTCCCAGTCTGAATGATTGATTTGATTGGTCGATTGTTTTTTTTGATTGACATGCGTGGTTGGTTCTTTTCACTATGAAACCTATTAGTACATGTAGTAGGTACTTTGCAATTAAAATGGAGATCTCCAGAAAAGACACATTCTAATTTGTTAGCCTTTTTAAGAAAGATCTTTATTTAGTGTTTAGTTTTAAGCGTAAATGATATTTTTCCAAGGCATGCTATATTTAATGAATTGAGAGACGTATGTTGGTGAAAATAGGATACTATATGTAAGAATCATTAAATTAAACAATCGCGGCAATCAATCAAATATTCAGTCGACCAATGAAATCATTCATTTAGCCTGTAAGGTTAATTTTGAACTCCGGCATTGGCCGCCATTTTGGTGAATCTTATTGTTGGTTTGGCGACTGAAATGTCGTAGCGTCACCTTATTCAAGCTGTAGTGACAACGTTTAGGTCGCCAACCAACCATTTTATTTATTTGTTACATGCTACCGGCTATAAATTTTGCAAATAGCGCCATTAAAAACCGAAGCAAACGAGACTTCCTGTTTGATTCATTGGGCGTGGTCAAAGGAGTAAGTGGGCGGGGCAGCGATTGATCAATTAATAATAAACGTCGATTCAATAATCTAGGAAATTGACCAATCGCCAGTGTCAACCAAAGAATCAAGTGGCTAGTTAGATAATTCATTTGGACTGGAAGTTAACTTTGAACTCAAACAAGTGTCAACATTTATGTGAAGCTTATTCACGATGATGTTAAGACCAATCAACGGTTTACATTTGTGTAGCATGGAACTGGCCATAAGTTTTGTAAAATAACCCTCTTAAATATCGAAGTGGAAATTCCTGACGGAGTCGTGGGACATGGCTAGCGGAATCCTTGAACGGGGCCAGTCATCAATCAATTGTATGATCGTATACATTTTTACAGAACCAGACAAAACCCTAAATGAGGGTAATTCACTATAGACACGTCATATTAAATTACCTTGACCCTTATCATGCTGATTCCGGAATATTCCTGTTTTGGCAGGAATTGTAGACTAAGATCAGCCTGCAAATAATGCAGGCTGTATCTATACCCCCTGCCCTGAATGAATGATTCAATTGGTCGATTGATTCTTTGATTGACAGCCGCGCTTGGTCAATTATATGTTCCGTAACAGAAAAGATAAAGAAAAATCGATAATTACCTGCGATCAGTATAATCACCAAAATAAGACCTAAAGTTCTGGTAAAGCAGGACATCTCCATAATAGATGTTTGAAATAAAGATTTGTGCACACTGCTATCACACTACAGCTATCTCAAGTAGAATACAACAATGTCCCAGATAAGGAATGAAATTTCAGTTTTAAAATGTAATATTGACTAATTGATTCATCAAACCCTCTGTCGTGGGTGCTCATTTGAGTCGTGAAGAAGATTAATTCAAACAATTACCCACAACATAAGGTTTGGTTTGGAAATAAGAGATTCAGATCGTCAACACTCCCTTTTATTATGAGCCCTGGTGCTTGAACTTGGATCATAACTTTATCTTATTCTAGACGTCAGACAACGAATATAGCAAATTGACCAATCAGAGAGCTGTACTTCAAAAGCAGATTTAAAAGATTCAACCCAAAGCGGTGAATATTTAGATATACAACGATGATATAAACCGCACGTGAATCTCGTAGTTTCCCTTTGCGAGTCATTTTGTAAATCTGCCTTCCAAGTATTTCTCTCTGCAACCTTCTTGTAGAGGCTAAGAAATGGAAAATTTCTGCAACCTGTCTTTAGATTATAATAAAGAATAACTGTGATTGACACGTATATCTTTTCAGGCTTATTCATTTTGGTAAAACTTTTCCAGTAATATAACACCAACTTTATTACCTTGCCATAGATTTATTTCATATCTCACAGTCTTTCAAACAAAGCATCTGCTATTGGTTTGTATACACAGACATAAGAAACCAGATGCATTTCTACCATGCTAATTTAGAGACATATCTTAGGTTATTATTTTATCAAATGTTGTTTTTTTTTTTAATGTTTCAAAAAATGTGTACATAGTTTTTTGTGAAATCCCATTTTTTATCTAAGTGGAACTTCCCGTCTGTTGGAGTTAGCAGGCCAGCGAGCGATCCGTCAATTGTCGGGATTTCTGTAAGGATAATTACTTGATAATTTAACTGAACTATCAAAATGATAATGCCACTTTTTTTGGATGATTTAGTCCATATGTTTCAATAAGGAGAAAATGTGTATATAAGTGGTTAATTTCCTAAAATACTTCGATTAAAAGTCAAAACTGATCAATAGCGGCTGTCAATCAAATAACCAATCGTTCATTGAGACAAGAAATAAGTTCTTATCTCCAACATTGGTCGCTATTTTTGTTAACCTTTTTTGGTTGGTCTTGCGACTTAAACGTCGTAACTACGGCTTATTCAAGCTGTAGTTACGACTTTTACGTCGCCAACCAGCTATATTATCTTGTGTTACATGCTAATGACCATATTTTTTTTTAAAAAAAATCGAAGCGGGACTTCCTGTTCGAGTCAATGGGCGGGGCTAACAACGTAAGTGGGCGGGGCCGGCAATCGCTCAATTCACTCCGCTTGCGTAAGTTTAACACCATATGGTTTATTCTGAAGATATGACTAAAGCAAATCCCTGGAATATCGTAATTTATTAATAATAAGAGGCTAATGAGGGCCTGAGACGCTCTACTGGCTATCAAGTTTTCCATTTAAGTAATCTGATATTTAAGGAAGTAAATTACTTAAAGAAGAATGTATAAAAAATAACAAATTGGACTTTATCCCCTTTATCAATTGATTAACATTTCTTAAGGCCTCTTTTTCCGTGTTTCTAGTCCATTTCCAAAAGGAAGTTTCTTTATAACACTACAATCTTCCTGTGAATTTTTCAACAGAATCAGATAATAATTTTTGACTTCGTCACGTAAACAGGATTGTTTTGATTAAAAATCCATAAGACCCCTTTTCCTGTATTTTCTGATGGATGATTCACTTCATTTTCATAAGATACTTTCCTTACAATCCTACAGCCGTCCTATGAAATTTTAAAGACAATCTGATAATAAATGTGAACTTCATTCAATAAAAGAATCAATCCTTATATATGTACAGACATTCTGTGAATGTTTGAAGGGAACTGGTTAAAATCTGGAGACATAATTATGTTAACGAGGATTTTTTATCGAATTTTCATGAAGCCACTTTTCCCGTGATACTTGACGGATCAGACCAATTTCTTATGATGGTACAATCATTCTGTGAAAGTTTGAAGAGGGTTTGTTGAAACTGTGGACTCTTGGCGGATCATACCCACTTTCGAAAGGAACGACCCTTAAAATGATACAAACATTCTCTGAAAGTTTAAAGGGAATTTAACGAAAAATATGGACTCTAGTGTGTTAACGAGAACTTTAAATAGATTTTCAGTTGAATTTTCATAAGGCCCCTTTTGCCGTGATACTCGCCAGATCAGATCCAATTTCTAAAGGATTAATCCTTATGATGGTACAGCTATTCTGTGAAAGTTTGAAGAGAATCAGACGTAAACTTTGGACTCTAAAGTGTTTATCAGAACAATCAGAACAAAAGTTTATTAATGACTTATACTCAAGGTACATCATCATAGCATATACAATACAAAAATAGATAAACACGTAAATCATTATAGCGTTACAATATATAACTTATTATTGGTGACGGATATTTATCAGAGAATGAGTTAATGTGAAATGACGAGTGTTAACGAGGATTTTTTTAAATTTTCAATTAGGCCCCTTTTCCCGTGTTTCTTAACTGAACACAATTTCGAACGGAACTATCCTTATGATTGTACAAACATTCTGAGAAAGTTTGAAGAGAAAACTTTTGATTCAAGAGCGTTAACAAGGAAACGTTAAACGGACGGGAAAACACCTTTGCTATAGCTCTTCTGGCCTTTGGCCAGCAGAGCTAAAAACAACGCTACCTCAGGAATTTGTTTTTGTTTTTTTTTTCACATTTTTTCTTTGAAGAAAAAAAAAGCTTTCCGGTTTCAAGCTTGCGAACATTACTTAAAGCGACGTCACGGTGACATTGATAATAATTTCGTCGGTGTGCGATGAAAGTATCGTAACTACAGCTTTAATAAAGCATTTTACTTGCGCACGGACGATTTGTTTGATAAGTGCTTTGCGTTATGTAGGTAAGTTCTATCTCTAAATACCAGCGAATATTCTCAGTCGTCGTTGTCATCCTAAAAGCTGGTAACTACAGCTCTGATAAGCAAGCGTAATCCGAGCAGACCTACCAGGGTCGATACTGTTCGTTCCCTAGATGGATCACATGTCATCAGTGAGAGAGCAAATATCGTAACTACATTTTTAATAAAGCTGTAGTTATGACCTTTAGCTTGCCCACCGACCAATTGTTGAAGAGTGAATTAACCCATTACCACAAAACGATTCTTTTGGACGCCCTTCAAGAAAGAATTTGTGGAAAACATTGTGAACAACAAAGAAATGGCTTGTGACAAGCAATTTCTCCATTTTATAGAATGTTTTCTATCCAGATAGATGAAAAAATCTACAATTTAATAAACTTTAAAATATCGTCTGCTAATCCTTTCGATTTGGACCGGTCTAAAATTTTGCTTTCTGGTAATGGGTTAACATTGGGCATTTCACGAGAAGGAGAGTTATCTAAGAATTATGTAACTAAAAGATGAAAAAGAGATCGGACAAGCCCATGACAAAACAATGGTTAAGCGCGAAACAGTTGTAACTGCCTATAAACATATAGACAGTTACAACTATTTCTCATTGAACCATGGAAATGTAGTTGTTATGTCATGCGAATGGCAAGTTTAAACATAACCTCGTGACGATACGATTCTATATGTACTGATGATGGAATATCGGTCGGCCTTATCTTGACGATACGATTCTTTATGTCCTGATGATGGAATATCGGTCGGCCAGACTCATATTTAATTCGGTTGAGGGTTTTTAAAACTGAAGTCATTGTCCTCGTCTAATTATGTCATTTTTAACTCTTTTCCAAACACATCAAAATTTAAAGCGGCTTTTGAAGATTTTCATGAACATTCTATATGGGAAAATTATTTGCTTTTCCAAAAGTTATTAATGTCATTTTCCAGATAAGTGTTATTTCGGTACTAAATTCACTGTAAATTCAATATAATGTGATATATACGAACGACTGTTCATACTTCAAAAATAGTAACTCTGAAGTGTGAAGTCGGAAGTTTGAAGTTGGAAGTGAGAAGTTGGAAGTATGAAGTCAGAAGTTTGAAGTGTGAAATTGGAAGTAGGAAGTCGGAAGTATGAAGTTGGAAGTATGAAGTATGAAGTCGGAAGTATGAAGTGTGAAGTTGGAAGTATGAAGTTGGAAGTATGAAGTAGGAAGTGTGAAGTTGAAAGTTTTAAGTTGGAAGTTTGAAGTTCGAAGTTTGAAGTGTTAAGTTGGAAGTATGAAGTCGGAAGTTTGAAGTGTGAAGTTAGAAGTTGGAAGTTTGAAGTGTGAAGTTAGAAGTGTGAAGTTGAAAGTATGAAGTTTGAAGTACGAAGTAGGAAGTGTGAAGTTTGAAGTCGGAAGTTTGAAGTGTGAAGTTGGAAGTATGAAGTGTGAAGTTGGAAGTGTGAAGTGTCGGAGTAAAAGACTGAGAATAGTCTCCATGATCAGCCTGCTCGAACTGTGTCAATAGCCTTCTTGCTTAACATTTTTCCCACAGCCTCTCATCAAAAAGCTTTGGAAAATATTGTGCACTATGATGAAATTACCTATGTTTTATCTTTTCATAGTCCAAGATGCTTTCCTAAGATTGCTATCATATCAGACAAAGATTTTTAAAATTTCATCAGCTTTGAATGTTGTCTACAACTTCTTTGAATTTGGACCAATCTAAAATTAAAGGATGTTATAACTTAAAACATATTTCTTTCATATCTCAGCAATAACCAATGTTGTGATTTTAAAGGATATTGTTTGTAAACACGTGACAATTTATGCCCTGTGAGGTATACAATAATTTCAATGTTTAGGAAGACTTTTACTTTGTGAATTCATAGTTGAAATAAATGTAAAAAAATGAGCTGCCAGATGAGATACAATATGTAATGCCTTGCTTTTCAGAAAATCTTGAAGTAAAAACCAAGAGGGTCTTTGGCCCTGGGGCGCTCACCCGAGATAAAGGCTCTTTTTCTTTCAATAGTCTAATTTCATGTTAAGGTAAGGATTATGATACAAGTGGTCTATACATTAAACGTATATAGACTATGTACCTGGGGATCCAAAAGTCTAAATAACAAATTACAAGGCTTTAGAGCAAATTTGAAAGGAGAAAACTTTTTCCTCTCTCTAGATCCATGGGTTATAATTTCAGCAATAAGAAAGAAGTCAGTGAACTGACGCTTCATGCCTATAACCCCCAACCCGGGCTCCGCTCAAGGGTACCAGAGGATCTTGATTTTAGCTATTTTGAAAGAGGTCAATATACTGATGCTTCATACAAAATATCAAGGGTCTACGCCTTCTAGGTCAGGAGGAAAGATTTTTAAAGATTATTGTATGATTTAACTTTTGTGGCCATGGCAACCAGAGTTTGTAGCCGGTTCAATTCTTTGAGCTATTTGCAAACATTTCTGCCAAATTTGGTTCAAATTGGCCCAGTGGTTTGGGAAGGGATATCGTTTAAAATCGTTTTTTATTTCTACATAAACCCCCCGGGGCTCCGCCCCTGCAGACAAGACGGTCATGATTTTAGCTGATTTGAAAGAGGTCAATATACTTATGCGTCATGCAAAATATCAAAGCTCTAAGCCCTCGGGGTCAGGAGAAAATTTTTGATAATTATTTAAAAGAAAAAAAAAAAACAAAAAACTTTTGTTGCCATTGTAACCAGAGTTTTTCACGGATTTCAATTCTTTTAGCTATTTTTTAATGGGGACCATCTAAGGAACATTTCTGCCATATTTTGTTCAAATTGGCTCAGTAGTTTTGGAGGAGATTAAATCGTTTAAATAAATTGATGACGGACAACACATGACGGACGCTGGAGGGACACCGGACAAAAGGTGATCATAATAGCTCACTTGGTGCTCAGGTGAGCTAAAAAAGGGGTGGTATTTTCGCACTTCCTAAAATAACATTTGCAGCATCTGCATAATGCATCAAATAACTGGTAGAATAAACTACTTGACAAAGCAAGATGTGCTTGTGAAACACATTGCCCCTAGACAATATTTTTTTAAATGAGATATTGATAAGTGACCTTGATATGTAACATGACCTTGACCTTGGTTATCTGTGTATGTGTATGAATGAGATCTATCATCATGCCAAATATGAGTACTGAATCTTGAAAAGGCTTGTAATTGTAAATATTAAGCTTTTTAAATAGCTATTTGCAGGAGATTGACCTTGACAAATGACCATGACCTTGTTGCATGACTTGAAGTGTGGAATCTGTGAACGCGTATCAATTTATTGTATCACTCGGTGTAAAACTAGAAAATATGCGATCTTGGTGCAAGATCATTGCAACCATGACATTAATCAATCACTTTTATTCACAGTCTGTATCTACAAATTATTTATTTGTGCACCTTGTGAATATACAATTCATTGCAATTAGACCAGCTGCATTCTCTTTAGTTTATTTTCTCTAATAAAGTACCAGATTTTTTTGTAAATTCAAAATCATGTGGGACCACCAGACAATTTGTCCCTTTATGCACCAGCTATTTATAACGTCTGGGGAGGGAATCGAACCCCCATACATGATTTTGAATAAGAATCAGGGGCGACACTAACAGCATTCTGGGATCCCGAGGATCCCTAAAAATTGGAAGGGACTCCAGCAATCTCAGCCTAGGGATTCTGTCAGGATCCTTCAATACAAAACATCCAGTACAATCGATCTTAATGTATCAAATAATGCTCCTGTTTTTTTGTTATTTTTTGTTTATTTTATTTGCTATTAGAAAACATTGTGGATAATGAAGAAATTGCTTGTAACAAGCAATTTCTTCATTTTTTCACAATATTTTCCGAACCTTTTTTTCAAGTTAGGCTTAGAATGGCAGGATGGTGTGTGAATGAATTAATGTTTATCAAGGAGGGATCCCTGATTATCTGGAGGAAACCCTGAAGTAATAGGTAGGGATTCCTGTAGGATCCCGCTGAAGTAAAGTTAGTGTTGAACCCTGAGAATATAAACTTTACATGGTCCTGATTGCTTGAATATTTAGAAACATCAGCTTAACCCATTACAAGGCAGCTAAATTTTAGACTGGTCCAAATTGAAAGGAGTTTCAAATGGGAAATTAGAGTTAAAGAAATTCTTAATTTTTCAACTTTCTGGGTAGAAAATATTGTGGAAAATGAAGAAATTGCTTGTGACACAATGTATTCCCATCCTTTTATGTTGTAGGTAATCTAAGAGCCTCATTTTGTGGAAATTGGTTAACCCATTTTGAATAAACTTAATGATCAAAAATGTTGATTGATTGATTGAATGGGGTTTAACGTTGCTTTAAACAGTATTTCAGTCATATCGCTGCGGCTGGAGCACCTAAAAATGGGTTCCTGGTATTTCTCACACCAGTGCTACCGCTACATCTTTTACCTAGCCTCAAGCTGCTATCCAACTGATACTGATGTAAGAAAATTATTACACCTATCAGTGCTCTCAATAAGGTTTAGGTTCAGGAATTCTAAAAGTTCCTTGTTCCAATTTCAGGAAGTTTTTGCAAAATCAGAAAATTTTCGTACTCGTGACCATACCCCCCTCTCTCTGCCTTAAAAATAATGATGTGAAAATAGATAAAGCCTGCAGTACATTTTTTCAATCCTTTTCTTATAGTCCCTCGGTTTCATGTCCACTTGTATGGAATTAGAAACAAATGTGCCATGGGCCTATAAGAGCTCCATTGAGTCGATGACTATAGAAGTTAAATAGCACAAGTGACCTTATTTAAGCCAAAAAGTAACCTTTTATCGAATCTTGTCTAAGAAATAAAAAACAAACATTCTTACAATATATGGTTGAGATATTTGAAAACAGACATTCTGACCAAATATCAAACCAATTAGGCCAAAAATGTGGCCTCTGGAGTGTAATTGATTCAATGTAGCTTAACAAAACTTCTGACAGCATTTCAGTCATATCATAAGCATCTAATCATGGATTCCTGGTATTTCTCACACCAGTACTACCACTACCGTCTTTCCTTGCCTCCACTTAGATTTATGATTATCCACCGATTAATGAGAGACAAATGTCGGAAAGGATAATTGTCACATCCGGATCAAACCCTTGACCCTATGACTAGGAAATCCTAAGTGCTACTACTGCACCATGGCTGCTGCCCCTCCGGAGTGTAAAGTATTTCTAAAATTTGGCCTAGTGACCTAGTTTTTGGTGCAATGTCAATCAAAGTCTAACTTGGCCAAAATATAATGGACCAAACATTCTGACCAAAAATCAATTCAATTGAGCCTAAAATTGGGTCTCCAGAGTTAAAACGAGATATTTCAAAGTTTTGGACTAGTGATCTAGTTTTTGACCACATGTGACCATATTTGAACTTGGCCGAGACATCATAGACACAAACCTTATGACCAAATATCATTTGATTTGAGCCTAAAACATGGCCTCTAGAGTGCACACAAGATTATTCCTAGGATTTGACCTATTTACCTAGTTTTTGATCCAGTGTGACCTAAATTTGAACTTAGCTGAGATATCATGTACACAAACGTTTTGACCAAATATCATTTGTTTCAAGCGTAAAATGTGACCCCTAGAGTGCATACAATTTTGAGCTTGACCAGGATATCACAAGACAAACATTCTGACATAGTTTCCAGACATTTGAGCCAAAAGTGTGGCCTCTAGAGTGCACACAAAATGGTGACACATGCAAGAGGCAGCTAGATCATAAAAGCTCACCTTGACCACTTTGAGGTTAGTCAGCTTAAAATATTGAGATGAAAGAATAGATTATTGTTTCAATCAATTTCTCTTTTTCTGAAAATGTTCTTTCTGCGTAAGCACTATCATTTTCCAACTTTGGGTACACACATTATCTTGGTAATAGTTCTTCTCTAATCTTGGACCTTAATTTACTTCCAAGTCAGATATTTCAGACGTTTTTCCTGATTTTCTGGATGCAATACATGTCAAAGTCTGCTTATTGAGAGCATTGACTCAGGGAAAAAGACAAACAGGGACCCAGTTGCTGATGGCCCCTAAATTTTGGGCTGAATCCCTGAATTTTTGGGAGAAAATGCCCATACCTCTAATGTTAAATATTGTGTTTTTGCAGCCTGGGCCCCCAGTTCAAATTGTTAGTTTATTTCCCGTGACTTATTTCGATTTAAAAAATCTTCCATTTATAACATAAAATCTTTCGACATTAAAAAAGTCGATAACAATGCCAGATGATGCAAGACTTCATGCAAAGCAGGATGACCACCACGAAATCCTTAAGTAGGAAGTGGTAAACAGATTCATAGGATTATCAATTACTAGCTTGGTATAGAGAGTACTCCAGTCACAAGACATCCACACTTTTCAAAGGGTTAAGTTGGAAATATTAAAGAGAGGGCATGATGACCAGCTTTTAAGACAACCAGGAACTAAAGTGTTTGCATTAACCCTTTCCTGTTTTTTTTTAAAAAAATAGACTGTTCTAAATTATAAGGTTTTGCAGAGGAATATTCATATTGATTTTATTTGAAAAAATACCAATCTATAGGGTAGATAATATTGTGGAAGAAAATTGCTTTTTACTAGCAATTTCTTCTTTTTTTCCAAAATGTCTTCTCAAAAAATAAAACCACAGACAAGTAAAAACCAGGAATTTAATAGGAAAGGGTTAAAAGGGTTGTTTCTTTACCCATTTACACACAATTCTGTTTTTTTGACTTCTTAGTCACAAATTATCTTGCTTTGTAATGTATTAAGTTTTATCATATTACCACATAAGACAATTTTTAACTAAGGTTGAAGATGACAATTAAAAGATTTGACAATTTCAAAAATAAGTGCCAGATAGTGCAGAATACATCATGAGATGAAAAGAAATTGCTTATTACAAGCTATTTCTCCTTCTTTTACAATGTTTTTTACTTTTCATTTTCAATATAGCAAAATGTGGTAATGGGTAAAAATATTGATAGAATGAGTTTAACCCATTACCAGACAGCAAAATTTCAGACTGGTCCAAATTGAAAGGAGTTGCAGACAACAATTTGAAGTCTGTGTGATTGTAGATTTTTTCGACTTTCTAGGTACAACAATTTGTGTAAAATGAAGTTGTTTATTACAAGCAATTTCCTCATTTCAGGGATCATTTTGGGCCGCAAAATAGCGAGATTCTCTCATTAAAATTCCTAAAATCATATTCCTATATCGATGGTTCGACGCGAAACAGTTGTAACTGCCTATATTTTTATAGGTAGTTACAACTGTTTCACGCTGAACCATCAAAAATCTAAATCATATTTGAACCAACTTCTCGTTGTCTGCAGTTGAATGTAAGGACTTGGAAGATCTAAGTTGCAGAAGGAGTCTAAACATGATGCCACTAATAATTTTATCCCCCTCGGGCCCAAAATAGACAAAACCAGTCAAGTTAATAGTTGCTTCAGTTACATGGGAGGTTTTAGCTGCGATATCGTAGCACTCTTTCTGATTATGGCAGCTAGGATGGTTGCACTTTGATAGTGTGCGAAGTTGAAAAAATCAAAATGCAGTCATCATTGTCGAGATTTGAAGATGTCAAATGAAAAAACTATTGGAAATGAAAATTTTTGTACAGCCACTCTTCAATGTCACATTTCATCCTTTGGTCACAAAACAGCAATAGCAGCCCTATCTACCCCATAGGCCTTGATACAGCTAGTATAATGAATGCCAATAAATCATTTTCCAACATTGTTTTCTCTTATTTCATAGAATGTAGTAATTGAATAAGTATTTGAGAGATTGCTTTCAACAGATTTTGGACAATGTTTTTGCGCTTCAATTCATAAATTTTCAGTTTTATGAACTTTTCTTTGAAATGCTGAAAAGCATTGTATATCAATACCTTTATTGTTATGATATATTAAATCTTGTATCAATCTATACACTGTTTTGTTCACAACAAGATGAATGCATTCTATCCAGTGAAAGAGAATCCATCATGCCCTGCTTAATCAAAATTATATCATTTTTTGAAATTCTCAGGAAAATATATTGTAAGCCATCGTTCAAGAGGTTTTGCATTTGTTGCTTTAAAAGTAACATTTCTGAAAAATCTCATTAGAATTTGAAATATCTTATAATTTCTTAATAGATGGAACATTTTTTCTACTAAAATTGCCGAACCAGAATGATCCCTGCAGTTTACACAATGTTTTCCCAATCGTTTTTCGAGAGGGGTGTCCAATATCGTTTAATACCACTTTTAGCAAGTATTTAACCCATTATGCCTCTGTCATAGCGCAGTCAGTAGCATGTCAGACTCCTTATCTTCAATCATTGTATGTCATGGGTTCGATCCCTGGCGGCGGCACATATTCTTTCCAACATTTGTCTCTCACCAATGGGTGGATAATCGTAAACCTAAGTGTGATAGCAGCTGGAGGCTAAGAAAGGATGTAGTGGTAGTACTTGTGTGAGAAATACCAGGAATCCATTGTTAGGTGTTCCAGCCGTCGCGATATGACTGAAGTACTGTTTAAAGCGGCGTTAAACCATGTTCAATCAATTAACCCATTCCATCACAATGACGCTTTTTGGATTTGAAAAAGACGATTGGTAAAACATTGTGTAAAATGAAGAAATCTTCATTTGACACGTTTTCTACCCAAAAAGTTCATATAATCTAAAATAAATTCATGTAATTCCCGTTTAGTGTAAATAATTAAATGGTGTAATCTGAGTTACAACAGTATTCTTTGAAAATTGAGTGTTAATCAGTCCATATATACATACCCAAAAACTTGAAGTCACAAAAGCTCACTATAAACTTATATCCCTTTAACACAGTTCAACCCACTAAAGCAATTAAAACAAGAAGCCCATGAGGGCCCAAGACACTCTACTGGTTATCAACTTTTCCGTTAAAGAAATCTGATATTTAAGGAAGTTTATTACTCAAAGAAGAATGCATAAAGAAAAAAAAAGGCTTTATCCCCTTTATTATTTTAAGCAACTATCCTCAAGGCCCCTTTTCCTGTGTTTCATGACGGATCAACTTCATTTCCAAAAGAATGTTACCCTATGACCCTACAATCATTCTGTGAAATTTTCTTCAGAATCTGACAATAATTGTGGACTTTATCACATAAACAGGATTGTTTTGAATGAAAATCAATAAGGCCCCTTTTCCTGTGTTTTCTGATGGATCAATTTCATTCCAATAGGAACTTTCCTTACAACCCTACAATTGTCCTGTGAAATTTAAAAGACAATTTGATAATGATTTGGTATCCCTTTAACACAGTTCAACCCACTAAAGCAATTAAAACAAGAAGCCCATGAGGGCCCAAGACACTCTACTGGTTATCAACTTTTCCGTTAAAGAAATCTGATATTTAAGGAAGTTAATTACTCAAAGAAGAATGCATAAAGAAAAAAAAAGGCTTTATCCCCTTTATTAATTTAAGCAACTATCCTCAAGGCCCCTTTTCCTGTGTTTCATGACGGATCAACTTCATTTCCAAAAGAATGTTACCTTATGACCCTACAATCATTCTGTGAAATTTTCTACAGAATCTGACAATAATTGTGGACTTTATCACATAAACAGGATTGTTTTGAATGAAAATCAATAAGGCCCCTTTTCCTGTGTTTTCTGATGGATCAATTTCATTCCAATAGGAACTTTCCTTACAACCCTACAATTGTCCTGTGAAATTTAAAAGACAATTTGATAATGATTTGGTATCCCTTTAACACAGTTCAACCCACTAAAGCAACTAAAACAAGACGCCCATGAGGGCCCAAGACTCTCTACTGGTTATCAACTTTTCCGTTAAAGAAATCTGATATTTAAGGAAGTTAATTTCTCAAAGAAGAATGCATAAAGAAAAAAAAGGTTTTATCCCCTTTATTATTTTAAGCAACTATCCTCAAGGCCCCTTTTCCTGTGTTTCATGACGGATCAACTTCATTTCCAAAAGAATGTTACCTTATGACCCTACAATCATTCTGTGAAATTTTCTTCAGAATCTGACAATAATTGTGATCTTCATCACATACACAAGAATGTTTTGAATGATGATCTGTAAGGCCCCTTTTCCTGTGTTTCAAATGCCACAATTATTCCACGCATCTTTGAAGAGAATCCGATAAAATTGATGACTTCATTGTGTTAACAAAGATGTTAAAATCAAGTTCTCATAAGGCCCCTTTTTCTGTGAAACTTAACATATCAGACCCAATGCACAAAGGAACAATCCTACTGATAGTTTGAAGAAAATGATAAAGACTGAGGACTTTATTGTAATAATGATGTTTTGTAATAAAACTTTTTAAAGCCCCTTTTCTTGTGTCACGTAACCAATCAGACCTAATTTACAAATGAACAATCCAAATGAAGGTACAATTATTCTATTAAAGTTTGAAGAGATTCTGATAAAGACTGGGGACATTGTTGTGTTAATGAGGATTTGGTAATAATTTTTCATACAGCCCCTTTTCCTATGATACTAGATAGATCAGGTCCAGTTTGGAAAGAAACAATCCTAATGATGGTACAAACATTCTGTGAAAGTTTGAACAGAATCTGATGAAAACTGCAGACTTTATCTTGGTGTAAAATTTTTAAAATAAAATTTTCATAAGGCTCCTTTTCCTGTGATACTTGAAGGATCAGGTCTCATGTCAGCATTAGCATTTGTGATTATTGTACAATGATTCTGTGAAGGTTTGAATAAAATCCAATGAAAGCTCTGGACTTGGTTACAAGGATTATAGATAAATTCCTTAAAAGGCCCCTTTTCCCATGAAACTAGTCAGATCATGCCTAATTTGAAAAGAAAGAATCCTCATGATGGAATAATCATTCTGTGAAAAATTAAACAGAATCTGATGAAAACTGTTGACTTTATTGTGGTACAAGGATTTTAAAATTAAATTTCATAATGTTCCTTTTCCTGTGATACTTGACGGATCAGGTCTTATGCAAACATCAACAATCATTATTATTGTACAATTATTCTGTAAATGTTTGAAGAAAATCCAATGAAAGCTCTCAACTTCAGGTAACAAGAATTTATAAATGAAATTTTCATAAGGCCCCTTTTCCTGTGTTTCTTGACAGTTCAAATCCTGTTATGAAAAGAATGATTGTTTTGACCTTCCAATCATTCTGTGAAAGTTTCAACATAATCTGATCAAAGGTGTGGGCTTTCTTGTATTAACCCTTTCCTGTACAAGCACGGGGTTTTACGTTGTTGTTATTTTATACTTGAGAAAACATTGTGAAAAAAGAAGAAATTGCTTGTAACAAACAATTTCTTCTTTTTCAACAATATTTCCTACCACATAGAATGATTTCATTTCAAATTGCATTCGATTTTCATTGTTGTCTGCATCCTCTTTCAATTTGGAGCAGTCTAAAACTTAAAAAAAAAAACAGGAAAGGGTTATCAGGGTTTTATTCATTGAATTTTCATATCGCCCTTTTTCCCATGTTACTTGATGGATCTGAACCAATTCCAAAGGGAAGTCTACTTACAAAATATAATTATTCTGTTTGAGTGTAAAGACAACCCCATGTCATCTGTGGACTTACAAGCATTAATTAAGATTTTTTTAATTGAATTTTCCTAAGGCCCCTTTTCCTATGTTTCTCAATGAATCAGACCCAATTTGAAAGGAACAATCCTTATGATGGTACAAACATTATGTGAAAGTTTGAAGTCGGTCAGGTGAAATCTAGGGCCATAATGTGTTAACTAAGATATTTTTATTAAATTTTCATTGGGCCCCTTTTCCCATGAAACTTGATGGATCATACCTACTTCAAAAAAGAACAATCCATTTAATGTAATAATCATCCTGTGAATGTTTGAAGAGAATTTGATGAAAACTATGGACTCTATTGTGTTTATAAGGATTTTTTTAATCAATTTTCCATAAGGCCCCTTTTTCCGTGGTCCTTCACTGATCATACCAAACTTTGAAGGGAACAATTCTTATGATGGTACAATCATTAGTGAAAGTTTGAAGTCAATCAGCTGAAAACTGTGGACTCTAGGATTTTTCTTATGTTTTCCAAAGTCCCCTTTTCCTGTCTTTCTTGACAGGTCATATTCTTTTAAAGTTTGAATAGAATCTGATGAAAACTGTGGACTCTTTTGTGTTTACGAGGACTTTTTTAATCAACTTTTCATAAGGCCCCTTTTTCCGTGGTCCTTGACTGATCATACCCAATTTTGAGAGGAACATTACAATCATTCAGTGAAATTTTGAAGTCAATCAGCTGAAAACTGTGGACTCAAGTTTTTTTTTTTAGATTTTCCAAAGCCCTTTTCCTGTCTTTCTTGACAGATCATATCCGATTCCGAAAGGAACAATCCTTATGATGGTACAATCATTCTGTTAAAGTTTGAATAGAATCTGATGAAAACTGTGGACTCTAGAGTGTTAATGCGGATTTTTTAATTAAATTTTCAAAAGGCCCCCTTTCCCGTGTACTTGATGGATCATACCCAATTTCAGAAAGGAAAGCTCCTTATGATGGTACAATCATTTGAACTTTAGACTTTTTAATTTAATTTTCATAAGGCCCCTTTTCCCGTGTTTCTTGACAGATCATGCCCAATTTTGATAGGAACCTTCCTTATTATGGTACAATCATTCTGTGAAAGTTTGAAGGGAATCTAATGAAAACTGTGGACTCTAGAGTGTTAACGAGGATTTTTTTAATTTAATTTCAATTATGCCCCTTTTCCTGTGTTTCTTGAAGGATCTGACCCAATTTCGAAAGGAACAATTGTTATGATGGCACAATCATTCTGTGAAAGTTTGAAGGGAATCCGATGAAAACTGTTGACTCTAGAGTGTTAACAAGGAAAGTTTAACGGATGGACATTGGAAGGACAGACAGAGAGCTAGACGGTTGCACGGACGCTGGACGGGAAAAAGCCATCGCAATAGCTCTAGTGGCCTGCGGCCAGTAGAGCTAAAAAGCACTATATAAATGTGGTAAATATTAAAGATAATACCACAATATGACTTTCTGAAGGCCCCCTTAAGGCTTTGAAAAACATTGTTGAAAATAAAGAAATTGCTTGGTAATTTAGTTTCTTCATTTTCTGCAATGTTTTAAAAAGCTTTTTTTTCTTTGAAAGGAGTGGAGGGGGAGTTTGAAACATGTCTTTTTGTGTATGGTCCTGTACACATCCCAGACAATAATCTGACTGGTCCAAACGGAGAGAAGTTGCAGACGTTAAATAAAGATTTATGAAATTTTAGATTTTTTCACTTTTCTAGGAAGAAAACATTGTTGAAAATAATGAAACTGCTTGTTGCAAGCTATTTCTTTAATTTAAACAATGATTTCCAAATTGGTTTTCTTGAGGGGAGTCTAAAAGCGTCATTGTGGGAATGTAATAAACCTATTATCACACAAATCTGCATCTTGACAACCTGAAGAAGAATAGCTTGATAAATCATTGTGAGAAAAGGAGAAATGCTAGAAATAAGCAATTTCTTCTTTTTCTCACATTTCATTCTACTCTAGGACACTCATCCTTCAAATTGTATACATGTCTACACTTTTGTCATCTGGTGAATTCCGACACATGCTTTTGGACATCCCTCAAGAAAATCAAATTGGGAAACATTGTGTACAATGAAGCAATTTCAGAAAGGAAAGCTCCTTATGATGGTACAATCATTTGAACTTTGGACTTTTTAATTTAATTTTCATAAGGCCCCTTTTCCCGTGTTTCTTGACCGATCATACCCAATTTTGATAGGAACCTTCCTTATGATGGTACAATCATTCTGTGAAAGTTTGAAGGGAATCTTGACACCCTGAAGAAGAATAGCTTGATAAAACATTGTGAGAAAAGGAGAAATGCTAGAAATAAGCAATTTCTTCTATTTCTCACATTTCATTCTACTCTAGGACACTCATCCTTCAAATTGTATACATGTCTACACTTTTGTCATCTGGTGAATTCTCACACATGCTTTTGGACATCCCTCAAGAAAATCAAATTGGGAAACATTTTGTAAAATGAAGCAATTGCTTGTAACAAGCAATTGCTTCATTTTACACTATGATTTCTTCTGAGAAAGCCGAAAAATGTAAAATTTCATCACCTTTAAAATATGTTCTTGAACTCCTTTCAATTTGGACCAGTCTAAACTTTGTCGGTCTGTTAATGGAATAATAATTACCATAGGAATTTCCAAAAGGATCAAACATAAACAGGGTTGTGCTTGGAGTAACAATGTAAGTATAATTCAACATTTTCTCCTTCCGTGTAGTAGAAAGAGTAGACAACATCAGTAGCAGCACCAGCATCTGTGTTCAATGTGATGGTCTCTGTAAATAGACAGGACAAAATGTTTGTTTGTTTGAATGGGGTTTATTGCCGCTTGAAACAGTATTTCTGTCATATCCCGGTGGCTGGAGCACCTAACCATGGATTACTGGTATTTCTTTTTTGCATCTAAGATTAATACAAAAAATTTTAAACCACACAGTGGCACTTTATGGACTTATCCGAAACCGTACAGAATTAGAGGGTCTCGAGCACTAGCCAATAAGTCACATACACTTTGAACAACCTATCAAAAATGAGTTTGCTAGTGACAGTATTCGAAAGAAGAAAGTCTGTTTTTATGATAAATACATATTTGTTAACACCATTAAAATTTTATAGTGTAAAATCAGGGATTGCACAGAAAAGGGCTAATTTTCAGAGTGTGATAATTCTTTGAAGTATTTTGGTAGAGGTTCAATAGCAGATGAAATGCACCAAATATCAAAGCTCTGGGCCTAAAGGTTTGGGAAAAGAAAATTTTCAAAGATTTCCTTCTTTATTCCTTTGTAAAATCAGGGATCGCACAGAAAAGGGCTATGTTTAAGAGTTCAGTAATTCTTTGAAGTATTTTTGTAAAGGGTCAATAGATGATGGTATGTACCATATATTAAAGCTCTAGGCTTTATGGTTAAGAGGAGAAGATTTTTTAATAATTGTTTACGGATGGACAGACGGATGGACAGACGGATGGACAGACGCAGGACAATAACTGATCACAATAGCTCACCTTGAACACGTTGTGCTCAGGTGAGCCAAAAAAGGAGTATACATATAGTTAGTTGGCGACATATATGTCATAACTACATATTGAATGAGCTGTAGTTACAAAGTTGCAGTCATCAAACCAACAAAAAAAATTCACAAAAGTGGCTGCCAATGTGTGAGTTCAAAGCACAGAAGTTCTACAGGCAGGATGAAACATTTAACTGGCCAATCTCTTCATTGATTGACATCTGTGATTGGTTAATTAGGCAAAGTATATGACAAAATATGACAACATGAAACAAGAGGGCCATTGGCCCTGGGGCGCTCACCTGAGATAAAGGCTCTTTTTCTTTCAACAGTCTAATTTCATGTAAAGGTTAGGATTATGAAACAAGTGGGCCACAATTATATATAAAGACTATGAACCTTGGGATACAAAAGTCTAAAATACAAATTCCAAGGCTTTAGTGCTGATTTGAAAGAAGGAAAAAACTTTTTCCATGGGTTATAATTTCAGAAATAGGAATGAAGTCTGTGAACTGAGGCTTCATGCCTTCTCCCCCCACCCCGCCTCTGCCCCTGGAGCCCAGTGGTTTGGGAGGAGATGTCGTTTAAAGAAATTGTTGACGCATGACAGACGGACACCGGACGAAAGGTGATCACAATAGCTCACTAGAGCACTTCGTGCTTTGGTGATTGACCTTGGTAAGTGACCTTGACCTTATCACATGACCTTGACATGAGGATAAGTGTATCATGGAGATGTAACATCATGCCAAATATGAGCATTGAATTTTTAAATAGGCTGGCAATATTTAGTTTTTTGTTAAGTTTTGTAGACAGACAGGCAGACCGACAGACGGAAAGACTGAATGACGGACAGACAGATGGACATACATACAATGGTAAAACAATATGCCCGTTATCTTTTGATGTACTATATGTAAACAATTTTGGATCATCTTGAATCATTTAGTATTTACTTCCTTGAGAAACAAGATGAACAAGATGAACATAATGGTTCTACATTACTCTTCTGGGTATGATAGCTCTAGCTTTAGGGAGTTGAAAAAGGGCTTTTACCCTTTACCAGATGACAAATGTTTAGACCCGTCCAAATTGAAATATATTGCAGACTATAATTCGAATATATTAAGATTATAGATTTTTTTTTTGGGGGGGTGTAGGGTTAGGGTTAGGAAACATTGTTGATAATGAAAAAAAGATTGCTTGTTGCAAGCAAATATTAAAATTTCACATATTTTCCCAATTCTGGTGCTTGAGGGGCATCAAAAATTCTCACACTGTGTTCTATCTTATTTACCAAATTTTGTGCTATTTGAATTGTTTTCTGCAGCTTTTTTTCAATTTTGACCAGTTTAAAAATGTGTAGTTTGGTATTGGGCCAAAGGTTTCCATCTTTAAAGGAAATCTTTAGTACTTTGTTCAATATTGAAATTTAGAATTGGGATGAAAAGTTTGCTATATCTGTATAGATAGCCATAAAAAATAACTTTTAATTTGTCCATCAAAAACAGGTGTTCTGAATGGTAAAAAAGAATTATTCATACCTCCATGTACAAAACTTATTTTGTATGCTTCAACTCAAAATAGTCCCATACAAACAAGAGCCATGTCAGACATGACCATCCCCCATTGTAAAAGCTTGATAGTTAACTGAAGCCAGTTAGATTTAGGCTTCTTGTGCACTGCATTTCTTCTCAATGAGTTTGATAATAGCTATTATACTTTCAGAGATATGCTCTGGACAAAGTGTAAGTCTGATAAACAACAAAGGGCAATAACTCCAGAATTATGCAAGCAAGAGTTGTGGGTCTTGTGCACTGCACTTCTTCTCAACAAGATCTATCCACCAATTAACTTTCAAGTTAATAGCTATTATACTTTCAGAGATATGCTCTGGAAAAAATCTTAATCTTTTAAACAACAAAGGGCAGTAACTCCAAAATTATGCAAGGAAGAGTTGTGGTTCTAGTGCATTGCACTTCTCCTCAATGAGATCTATCCATGTATGAAGTTTCAAGTTGATAGCATTTATACTTTAAGAGCTATGCTCCGGACAAGCTTAGTGACAGAATGATAGAATGACATTACTATACCCCCTTTGCCGAAACAGCGGGGAATAAATATAATCAATTTGTAAAGTTTCTGCTTTATTCGCTCAAAGCTAATGAATTACTAGAAATGAAGAGAATAGTTTTTTGTTTTAATTGAGGTATGAACCAAAAAACCTAATCACTTTTATGTATCAATCCGCTTCACGCATTTATACAGTGTAATTAGTTTTTATGGCTCATACCTCCATGAAAACAAAAAAAAATCTCTTCATAGTGGTAGTACTGATGTGACAGATACCAGGAATCCATTGTAAGGTGCTCCAGCCGCTTCAATATGACTGAAATACTGTTAAAAGTGGCTTTAAACCCCATTCAATCAAGCAATCAAATTAGTGATCAATACAATCTTAAGGAAAATCATGAAGGTCTTGAATAAGAAGAATCTCAGCTGTTTCCTTCTTTTTTTATCCCTTCATTAAACCATCATCAGATGTCAAAAATTTAACAGGCTTAAAGGAAGTTTTGTAAACAAGAGGATCAAGATGGTCCTAAATCGCTCCCCTGAGTATGATGGTTCATGGATTTATGATATATACAAAATAGCAAAGCCTTCTGTTTTATTATTTTGGAGAATATGTTCAAGGATTTTCTCTTTTAATCCAAGGTATATTGATGATCCCACCATATAACCCTAATTTCCTGAATAAGGCAATGCTTTGAAGTAACAAGAGGGCCGTTGGCCCTGGGGTGCTCACCTGAGATAAAGGCTCTTTTTCTTTCAACAGTCTAATTTCATGTTAAGGTTAGGATTATGAAACAAGTGGGCCACAATTACATATAAAGACTATGAACCTGGGGATCCAAAAGTCTAAATTACAAATTCCAAGGCTTTAGTGCTGATTTGAAAGAAGGAAAAAACTTTTTCCATGGGTTATAATTTCAGAAATAAGAAAGAAGTCTATGAACTGATGCTTCCTGCCTATACAACCCCCCCCCCCCCCCTGGGTCTGCCCCAGGAAACCCTAGGATCATGATTTTGGCTATTTTGTAAAAGATCAATATACTGATGCTTCATGCAAAATATCAAGGCTCTACACCTTCTGGGTCAGGAGGAGAAGATTTTTAAAGATTATTTGAAATTTCACTTTTGTTGCCATGGCAATCAGAGTTTTTAACGGATTTCAATTCTTTTAGCTAAAATTAAGGAGAAAAACCTAAGGAACATTTCTGCAAAATTTGGTTCAAATTAGCCCTGTGAATTGGAAGGAGAAGTCATTTAAAAAATCGTTCTTTATTTCTATATAACCCCCCCCCCCCGGGGCTCCGCCCCTGGAGACCCGAGGATCATGATTTTAGCTATTTTCAAAGAGGTCAATAATCTGATGCTTCATGCAAAATATCAAGGCTCTATGCCTTCTGAGTCAGGAGGAGAAGATTTTTAAAGATTATTTTGAAATTTCACTTTTGTTGCCATGGCAACCAGAGTTTTTAACGGATTTCAATTCTTTTAGCTATTTTTGAAGGGGACCACCCAAGGAACATTTCTGCCATATTTGGTTCAAATCGGCCTTGTGGTTTGAGAGGAGAAGTCATTTAAAAAATCGTTCTTTATTTCTATATAACCCCCCCCCGGGGCTCCGCCCCTGGGGATCAGAGGATCATGATTTTAGCTTTTTGAAAGAGGTCAATAATCTGATGCTTCATGCAAAATATCAAGGCTCTATGCCTTCTGGGTCAGGAGGAGAAGATTTTTAAAGATTTTTTTAAAATTTAACTTTTGTTGCCATGGCAAACAGAGTTTTTAAAGGATTTCAATTCTTTTAGCTATTTTTGAAGGGGACCACCCAAGGAACATTTCTGCCATATTTGGTTCAAATCGGCCCAGGGGTTTGAGAGTAGATGTCATTTAAAAAATCGTTCTTTATTTCTATATAAACCCCACCCCCCTGGGGCTCGGCCCATGGGGACCCGAGGATCATGATTTTAGCTATTTTGAAAGAGGTCAATATACTGATGCTTCATGCAAAATATCAAGGCTCTACGCCTTCTGGGTCAGGAGGAGAAGATTTTAAAAGATTTTTTTAAAATTTCCCTTTTGTTGCCATGGCAACCAGAGTTTTTAATGGATTTCAATTATTTTAGCTATTTTTAAAGGGGACCACCTAAGAAACATTTCTGCCAAATTTGGTTCAAATTGGCCCAGTGGTTTGGGAGGAGATGTCGTTTAAAGAAATTGTTGACGGACGACGCACGACGCACGACCCACGACGCACGACGCACGACGGACGCCGGACGGACGCCGGACAAAAGGCGATCACAATAGCTCACTTGAGCACTACGTGCTCAGGTGAGCTAAAAACACCGATACATACCAAATTTAAAATCTAGGCCTAATGGTTTAGTAGAAGGTTTTCAAATATATAATTCTTTATTTCTATCAAAAATTGGGGATCGCACAGAAAAGAGCTAATTTTCAGAATACAGTAATTCTTTGAAGTATTTTGGTAGAGAGTCAATGGTGATACATACCAAATATAAAAGCTCTAGGCCTAATAGTTTGGGAGAAGAAGATTTTTGAAGATTTCCATCTTTATTCCTTTGTAATATAAGGGATCGCACAGAAAAGGGCTTATTCTCAGAATACAATTATTTTTTTAAGTATTTTGGTAAAGGGTCAATTTATTATGATATGTACCAAATATCAGAGCTCATGGCCCTATGGTTTTGGAGAAGAAGGTTTTCAAAGATTTCCTTCTTTATTCCATTGTTAAACCAGGGATGGCACAGAAAAGGACTAATTTTCAGAATACAGTAATTCTTTGAAGTACTTTGGGAGAGGGTCTATAAGTGATGATGTATACCAAATATCAAAGCTCTATGCCCTATGGTTTTGGAGAAGAAGGTTTTCAAAGATTTCCTTCTTTATTCCATTGTTAAACCAGGGATGGCACAGAAAAGGACTAATTTTCAGAATACAGTAATTCTTTGAAGATCTTTGGGAGAGGGTCTATAAGTGATGATGTATACCAAATATCAAAGCTCTAGGCCTTATGGTTTGGGAGAAGAAGATTTTCAAAGATTTCCTTCTTTATTCCTTTGTAAAATCAGGGATCGCACAGAAAAGGGCTATTTTCAGAAAACAGTAATTCTTTGAAGATTTTTGGGAGAGGGTCAATAGGTGATGATACCTACCAAATATCAAAACTCTTGGCCTTATGGTTTAGGAGGAGAAGATTTTTTAAGATTTCCTTTGTAAAATCTGGGGTCCAACAGAAAAGGGTTGATTTTCAGAGTAAAGTAATTCTTTGAAGTATTTTGGGAGAGGGTCAATAGGTGATGATACCTACCAAATATCAAAACTCTAGGCCTTATGGTTTTGGAGTAGAAGATTTTCAAATAATTCCTTCTTTATTCCTTTGTAAAATCAGGAATCTCACAGAAAAGGGCTAATTTTCAGAACACAGTAATTCTTTGAAGTTTTTTGGTAGAGGGTCAATAGGTGATGATACATACCAATTATCAAAGCTCTAGGCCTTATGGTTTGGGATGAGAAGATTTTTTGATAATTGTTTATGGACAGACAGTTGGTCTGACGGATAGATGGACGCTGGAGAATTACCGATCACAATAGTGAGAGCTCACCTTGAGTATGTTGTGCTCAGGTGAGCTAACAAGAGCTGTCAGAGGGTAGCAAGGCTTGACTATTCTTAGTGCTGGAATAGTAAAAACACCCCCCTCAAGAAAAATATGTTAGAAAACATAGTAAACAAGAGGACCATGATGGTCTCAAATCACTCACCTTAGGCATCTGCAAATTACAGTACTTTTTCATATAAAAAAGACGGAACATGAGTAAAATAAACAAGAGGTCCATGAGGGCCTGAGACGCTCTACTGGTAATCAAGTTTTGCCTTAACCCATTCCAACTCAATCCCTCCTTTTTACGCCCCTCGAGAAAAAAGCTTTGGAAAACATTGTTGAAAATGAAGAAATTGCTTGTATCAAGCAATTTCTTCATTATTCACAATGTTTTCTATCCAAAAAGACGAAAAAATACAAAATTCCATCAACTTGAAATTGTCGTCTGCAGATTCTTTCAATTTGGACCGGTCTAAAATTTTGCTGTGTTGGAATGGGTTAAAGAAATCTGATATTTAAGGAAGTTAACTACTCAAAGAAGAATGCATAAAGAAAAAAAAGAGGACTTTATCCCCTTTAATTTTTAGCAACATCCTCAAGGCCCCTTTTTTCGTGAATCATGACGGATCCACTCCATTTCCAAAAGAAAGTTACCTTATGACCCTACAATCATCCTGTGAAATATTCATCAGGATCTGACAATAATTGTTGACTTTATCAGGATTGTTTTGAATGAAAATCAATAAGGCCCCTTTTCCTGTGTTTTCTGATGGATCAATTTCATTCCAAAAGGAACTTTCCTTACAACCCTACAATTGTCCTGTAAAATTAAAAAGTGTTTATTGTGTTCACAAAGATATTAAAATCATAAGGCCCCTTTTCCCGTGATTATTTTACTGTTGGTTTTATCATTCTGTGAAAGTTAAAAGTGAATCTAATGAAATATTGGGACTTCATTATGTTTACTAGAATATTTTAAAAAAAAAAAAATCTTATGGCCCCTTTTTACATGATACTTGATGGATTGTACCCAGTACTGAAAAGAACCATTTAAGTGATAGTACAATCATTCTGTGAAATTTCGCAGTGAATCAGGTGAAATCAAGGGACATCATTGTGTGAACCAGAATATTTAAGAAATTTTTTCATAATGCCCCTTTTTATGTGACACTTACCAAATCAGATCCACTGTCAAAGTCAACAATTGTAATGATGGTACAACCAATCTGTTAAATCGGTGGAATTTATTGTGTTAATGAGTTTATGTTGAAATCTTCATAGGGCCCCTTTTCCAATGATACTTTAAAGAACAAACCAAATTTCAAAAGGAACAATTCTAATGAAGGTGCAATAATTCTGTAAAAGTTAAAGAGAATCAATGAAAACAGTGGACTGAATTGTGTCAAGAATTTTTGTAATAAAATTTTCATAAAGCCCCTTTTCCTGTGAAACTTAACAAATCAGACCCAATGTACAAAGGAACAATCCTAATGATAGTTTGAAGAAAATGATAAAGACTGAGGACTTTATTGTGATAATGATGTTTTGTCATAAAATTTTCATAAGGCCCCTTTTCCTGTGTTACTTAACAAATCAGACCCAATTTACAAAGGAACAATCCAAATGATGGTACAATCATTCTATTAAAGTTTGAAGAGATTCTGATAAAGACTGAGGACATTCTTGTGTTAATGAGGATTTGGTAATAATTTTTCATACAGCCACTTTTCCTATGATACTAGACAGATCAGACCCAATTTGGAAAAAAGCAATCCTAATGTTGGTTCTGTGAAAGTTTGAAAAGAATCCGATGAAAACTGCGGAATTTATCTTGGTGTAAAGATTTTAAAATAAAATTATCATAAGGCTCCTTTTCTTGTGATGCTTGAAGGATCAGGTCTCATGTCAGCATCAACAATCGTAATTATTGTACAATGAATCTGTGAAGGTTTAAAGAAAATCCAATGAAAGCTCTGGACTTGGTTACAAGGATTATAGATACAATTCTCCAAAGTCCCCTTTTCCCATGAAAATAGACAGATCAGGCCTAATTTGAAAAGAAAGAATCCTCATGATGGAACAATCATTCTGTGAAAGTTTCAAGAAAATCTGATCAAAGCTGTGGGCTTCATTGTGATAACAGGGATTTTTAATTGAATTCTCATATAGCCCCTTTTCCAATGTTACTTGATGGATCTGAACCAATTCCAAAGGGAACTATACTTACAAAAGTATATTTATTCTGTTTGAGTATAAAGACAACCCCATGAAATCTGTGGACATAAAAGCATTAATCAAGATTTTTTTAATTGAATTTTCCTAAGGCCCCTTTCCCTATGTTTCTCATTGGATCGGACCCAATTTGAAAGGAACAATCCTTATGATGGTACAATCATTCTGTGAAAGTTTGAAGTCGATCAGGTGAAATCTAGGGCCAAGATGTGTTAACTAAGATTTTTTTATTAAATTTTCATAGGGCCCCTTTTCCCATGAAACTTGATGGATCAAACCCACTTCCGAAAGGAACAATCCATTTAATGTATTAATCATTCTGTGAATGTTTGAATTGAATTTGTTGAAAACTGTGGACTCTATTGTGTTGACAAGGATTGTTTTAATTAAATTTTCATAAGGCCCCTTTTCCTGTGTTTCTGGACAGATCATACCCAATTTCGAAAGGAATGATCCTTATGATGGTAAAATCATTCTGAGAAAGTTTGAAGAGAACCCAATGAAACTGTAGACTAAACAGTATTAACCAAGATTTTTTAAATAAATTTTAATTAGGCCCCTTTTCCCATGTTTCTTGACGGATCATACCAAATTTTGAAAAGAACAATTCTTATGATGGTACAATCATTCTGAGAAAGTTTGAAGAGAATCCTATGAAAACTGTGGACTCTAGAGTGTTAACGAGGATTTTTAATGGAATTTTAAATTGAATTTTCATAAGGCCCCTTTTCCCATGTTTCTTGAGGGATCATACCCATTTAGGACAGGAACAATCCTTATGATTGTACAATCATTCTGAGAAAGTTTGAAGAGAATCCGATGAAAACTGTCGACACTAGAGTGTTAACAAGCATTTTAAATGGATTTTTTAATCAAATTTTTACAATCATTCTTAGAAAGTTTGAAAAATCTGAAGAAACCTTGGACTCTAGTGTTAAGGAGGATTTTTTAATTAGATTTTCATTTTCATTCTTGGCGGATCTGATACAATTTTGAAAGGAACGATCCTTATGATGGAACAATCATTCTTTGAAAGTTTGAAGAGAATCCGATGAAAGCTGCGGACCTTTGAGTGTTAATGAGGATTTTTAATGGATTTTTAAATTGAATTTTCATAAGGCCCCTTTTCCCATGTTTCTTGAGGGATCATACCCAGTTTTGAAAGGAACAACCCTTATGATGGTACAATCATTCTGTGAAAGTTTGAAGAGAATCCAATGAAAACTGTGGACTCTAGAGTGTTAACGAGGATTTTTTAATTAAATTTTCATAAGTCCCCTTTTCCCATGTTTCTTGACGGATCATACCTAATTTTGAAAGGAACGATCCTTATGATGGCACAATCATTCTGTGAAAGTTTGAAGGGAATCCGATGAAAACTGTGGACTCTAGAGTGTCAAGGAAAAGGAAAAGTTTAACGGAAGGAGGACGGACATACAGACATATATACCATATATGAAAATAAGCCCTGCATATTCAAGCAATGTTGTTCAACAAAATTCTTTGAAGAAATCTGATTAAGGGTCTGCATAGGATCAATCCTGTAAAATTTGGTTGAAATCTATCCACTTGTTCCTGAAATTATTTTTTAAAGCTTTTATATAAATAGTGTCCCTCCTCCCAATAAAGCCATGTTTTTCATTGGATAAATTTTTTTTGAAGAAATCTGATAAAGGTTCACCAAAAGATTTTTTCTGTGAAATTTGGTTTAAATCCATCCACTGCTTTCTGAGAAGATGATTTTTAAAGCTTTCACCATATATGGAAGTAGCCCCACCCATTGAAGCCATGTTTTTCATCGGATAAAAAATTTCTGAAAAAATCTGACAAGGGGTCGTCCGAGGATCATTTATGTGAAATTTCATTGTTAAGTACTTTCTGAGGATGAGATTTTTAGAGAGAAAGTCTTTGGATGGATAGACAGATGGACAGACGGACAGACAAACACACGATGGACACCACCCCATGCCAATGGTCCCTTAGATTTCAGCTAGTGGAGCTAAAAGGAGAATGTTTGTTAGAAGCAATTTCTCCTTTTCATGCAAAGTTTTCTATACACATATTAAATATTTATAAGAGTGTAAGAAAAGCAGCGTTGTGTGGTGAGGTAAGTGGTTTTAATTGCATTTATTACAATAAAATTCAATCTAGAATTTTGTCATCTGGTTTAGGGCTAAAGGATAATGATAATTCTTTCTCTCAAACATTTAATAATGAAAGCTCATTATGAAAAATGATATGCATTACAGTTGACTAAATCAGCTGAATTTATTGCCTGCCTTATAAACATAACAAAATTGGGCACATAAAATCAAAAAAATTTAAAAGATCAAAATCTCTTTAGAAAATTCTTATTAAAGGTAATCCAAAAGATCTATGAACAACCATGTAAGATATAAAAATATCCATTTGATACTGTCTAAGGAGACTACCTTAAGTTAATTTCGCTGTATTCCATATGTGGTAAAAACCTCCCTAAAAGCTACGTTTTCATCCGATCAAAATTCTTTGAAGGAATCTGATAGAGGGTCAACCAAGAATCATTTCTGTGAAATTTGGTTAAATTCCAATCAGTATTTTCTGAGAAGAATATTTTTAAAGTAAAAGTTTATGGTTGGGCAAACAGGCTGACAATGGAAGGCAGAAGGGACGAAAGAATGAACAGAAACACTCATGACATACACCACGCCATGACAATAGCTGTCTGGATTTCAGCCATTGGAGCTAAAAACAGAAAGGATTAAAGCTTGAAATATAAGGGGTATGTTCAATATTTCAAAATGAAATTGCTCTAGATAAAACTTTTGGTTTATACCTTTTGGAAGTAATATCAACCAATTACTTAAATGAATGGTAATTTCTTCCTTTCTCAAAATGTTATTTTTTTATTTCTATTATCTTTAATATCAAGCTTTTTGTGCCTGTATATATTTTTGCTATTGTCTTATTATAATGGGTTAATAGTACCTTAAATTGGATTTTACACTTTCTTTAACCCTTTTCGACATAATCCTGATTGTTTGCACCCCACAAGATACAAAGTTACAAACTTTGGAGAACAATGTGGATAATGAGGAAAAATGCCAATTATTTCTTCATTTCCCTCAATGCTTTTTGCCAAATAGGCATATATATTTTTTTTTCAAATATAGTTGTCATTTGCAATTTCTTTCATTTTGGAGCAGTCAGAAATTGGGTTGTTAATATTTTTTACCTTGCATTATTTTCTAACTCAACAATGCAGTTTTTACAGGCTTTTTAATATATTTTGCTTAAATATTACATTTATCCTGTAATTTTGTATCTTGAAATCCTGTCTCTATTGATATAATATAGCTTATTGTTATAATATTTTTCCACCAATGTCATTGCCATTTTGACGCTGTTTCCGTTGAAGTCATGTGATGGTGATGTCATTATTATCTGTAATTATACCAAAACTAGTTTGGGAAATTAAAATTAAAACAATTTATCTTGAAGTTTGATCTCTATTTTAGGCTTTAGAGAATTACACCCCCAAGTGGGAACCCAAAGGGTCATGATTTTTGCCCTTTTGAAAGAGGTCAATATACTGATGCTTCATGCAAAATATCAAATGCCTTCTGGGTCAGGAGGAGATGTTTTTTAAAGATTATTTTAAATTTTCACTGTTGTTTCCATTGTCACTCAAACACAGTCATGCTAAACCAAATTTGGAATGCAGTTGTTGTGAACCTCAAAAATTGTTTATGAAAGCTTAATTTGCTAGTGACACTGATATGCAATGAATAAGTGAAAAATAAGGTGTCTTCCCGATTCTCCCACATTTGAAAATCCAATAATACCATTTACCTGGTGGGAAGAAGGTGGTAAGGGAAAATGTGTGATTACAGTTAGGTTCAATTTATATTCCACGTGTATTATGTATTAAAGACTTTTTGTTGCAATCACATTAATTGGTAAAACTACCAAAGTTTAATTGAGAATTGTGTTTAAATCTGTAATTCTGGCGTGAATAAAACGAAACCTGAAATAAATCATAAATCAGTCATCTGTAGAACCAAGTACAAGTCATGACCACAGCTTCAGCTTAATGCTGAACCCCATCAAAAACTACAGAGACGCTGGTGATACCTTCCTAGTGGAGAAAGACAATCTCATTAAGTCGAGTGTTTTCTGATACCGACGTCACAGCCGGCTTCTTTCACTGTACACACTGATATAGATTTGGACCGACTTATCTGTACAGAAAAGACGAAGATTTCCATAGGTTGGTCCGACGCGCTGTCGGAACAAGACATTTGAAGAGAAGGAAGTATCGCCATATCGACAAGCGCTTTCCTTCCTTGAAAGACTGACTCCATGAAGAGACTATGATACTGGTCCAGTATGCCGATGCAGCTTCGTATGTGTTGCGTTTATAGATACAGAGATAATTACCTTCTTACTAACTTTGTATGTATGTGTTGAACATATTTTGAAAGATTCGGACATTAATAAGATTTCCTTCGAAAGTACTATATTTGAACTTTAAAGATCTAGACGGTGAAATCTACAGAATATTAAGGAACTGGAATTTACTGCATACGGGTAGTTAAATAATAAGACCCCCCTTGCTTCGAGCCAAATAAATGCAATACATTAAAACAAAACTTATCCAGATTTTTTTTTAAATGTATACCCAAGCATCTGTAGAACTGGGGTATTTTGTCCGTCTTTCCATTTTTAAGCTGTTCGTTCGTAAACAAGAATTCTTTAATGCGATAAAGTAAGGTAGAATGACTCAGATTCAGAAACAACAATGGAATCGGTTTAGGCTAAATTTCTCTGCCATACACAATTCTACAACAATCCCTTTTCCACTATTCCTTTTATTACAGAATGACAAGTGTTGAAATAGTTTATAATGAAATGGTCATTTCACTTGCTTCTTAATCAATCACGATTGGCATATGCCTGAACTGTTTTCTATTTCCAAATATTTTCTTTTGCGCAACAAGCGTTGCATCCATACAAAATATCGTCGGATGACCCCCCAAATCTCGTAACTTTAATTTGAATTTAGCTATAGTTAAGAGGTTTTGGTCGCGTCCAACGAGACCATTCCTTGTTAATTCTTGAGAAATAGATAAAATGGTTGTCTGGAAAAAAGCGTAACTGCAGGATAGCATATGGAATGTTGTGAGAAAGAAGGTAAATGCTTGTTATAAGTAACCATTACTTTTATCACAATGATTTCTCTTCTCTTCTGCGATCAATAAAAGGACATTGTACGGCATGGGTTAAAATGGTTTCCTGATTCGAAATCCACTTTTTCTATTTGAAGCGCTCGTGGAATAGGGTTGTAGAACTTAACAGTTAATTAGCCCAAGGCAGGGATTATCTCACGCCTTACCTGTATCGACTTTTTATCGATATTTTCAAATGTGGGAGAATCGGGAATAAACCAAAAATAAATGTTCTCCTGAAATATCAGATAAGTTTGTCTTTAATATATGCACACATGCACTATTAAGACAAAGGCTATCATTTGAGACAATGACCTTGACCCAATGACCTTGACATGTAACATATTTAACAAGATAAGTTTGTCTTTAATATATGCACACATGCACTATTAAGACAAAGGCTATCATTTGAGACAATGACCTTGACCCAATGACCTTGACATGTAACATATTTAACAAAAACTTTCTCTATCTTGGTCATATTTTTCACATAGATCTATAAGGGGGGCGACTTTCATTTAAGCCAGACAGCCTCTTGTGACTTTGTCATTTAACGTGTTGTTAAAAACTTTAACCTAAACCCTTACCTTTTCCATCTTGGTAATTTTTCTTTCTTAAAACTTCACACATGCATTTATCAGGATTTGGGCTTTTATTTGAGGTAATGACCATGTCCCTAGGACCTTGATCTTTAACCTGTTATAAACGTTTTTAACCAACAAGAGGGCCAGAATGGCCCTAAAATTGCTCACCTAACTAATTAAAGATGATTGAAAAAAACCCTGAAAAAATGAAAGAACAATGGCATGCTTGACCTTGAGCTTTGACATTGAGGTTATCTGAGAATTTCTTTCAAATGGCAAATCTACTCACAATTGAGATTAATTGTGACATTCTAATTTTAGCAACCAAAATGGTCCTAACAAATATTGACTATGGAACATACACCAACTTGTCAAAGAGACAACTTTGTCTTGCTCACTAGAAGTAGGCTTGACAAAAAGAAAGTTATAATAATCTTAAAAGTAGTCCTGTTTGCTAAACACTGGAGATCAGTTATTGTTTCTCACTAATTTCCCATCTCACTTGGGCATACCACTTGTATTTTGCCCATTGGTGACAGGCAAAAGGTACTTGTCACAATGATTGTGCCAAATGTCCTATGAAAGTTGACCAAGTCGTTTTTAACAATTTTTCAGTTATATTGCGGAGCATTTAACAACTGATTCCTGGTATTTCTTGCAACAGTATTACATCCTTTCCTAGCCTCCAGCTGCCATCCAATTTAGGTTTATGATCATCTACCCATTTGGGAGACAAAATGCGTTAAAAGATATGTGCTGCCGCCAAGATTTAAACTCACCACACCCAGGGTTCCCACAATTTTCTGCTTGTAAAATTCAAGACTTTTTCCAGGATATTTTCTAAAATTCAAAATTTCTTTTTTATTGACAAAAATCAAAGGATTATTATGACATAGTTTGTTGAGTCCCGAGACCCCATTTTACTGACGTTTAACTAAAACTCTGAACTCTGTCCAGAAAACTACAATAATATAAAAAAATGGATAAATTTGATCGCTTCTAGACGTGTCAATATCATGTTATTGATAATTAATTTCAATGTCTATTTACCCAGAGTTCACTTTTTCATTTACTTCAATTGGAGGCAATTTATTACTTTCTTATCCAAATTCAATTCATGTCCGGTTACTGGTAGGCTTAAGATGTTGCTTTCGATTTTCTCCTAAACATGTAAATATTTGTTTTATGTACTTTTATCATATATTTAGTAAAATTTGACACCAACCTCCATTCCTAGCGGAAAATTAAGTACCATGCTTTTTTTTTTGTGAAACAAATACCAATTTCTCTTTCTCGGCAATGTGAAAATGCATCCCCATGTAATTTACACTGTGATAAAAACCTACAGGCGGGGGGGATACTTGTCAACTGTTTGGAACATGTACTTTAGTTGGGTCTTGCGTCATTCATCAAATTGATTTGTATTTTCCCTAGTTTTCCTGGATTTTTTTTAAGGATATCACAAAACCAAGACTTTTTCCCGTTTTTCCGGTAGCCTGGGAATCCTGGACACACCATGATTATACATTGGGTGTCTGGCGCATTCCTATCTGCCTATGGTGGCAGCCCTGATGTACTCACAGACATAGTATTAGCCCCAGTGGCCATTATCTGTAAGATTCATGCCAAGTTTGATTGAAATTGGCCCACTAGTTTGGGAGGAGAAATTTTTAAAGTAAACAAGAGCACCGCCCACGGATGCCCATGCTCAGATGCAGGTGCTGAATAATGCAAAAATTATAAGTCGAAAAAGGGGCATAAATCTTACAAAAACGCTTTTAGAGTTATCCCCCTAAAGAGTATAAAGAGCTCTTGTAATGGTCAATACACATGCCAAGTTTTATGAGGATATCTTCCATAACAACAGAGATATGACCAAGGTTAAAGTTTGTCACACCAACGTTGACACAAATGACACCAAGATGATCCCAATACCTTAGGTTCTCTTTGAAAACAGCTGAGCTAAAAACTTCCATGCCCATATTTGGGCTTCATTCAAAATTTCATAAACTAATTTTAAAAAGGGTCACCCAATTAACATAAGTTAGGTTGAAATTGGCCCAATGGTTACTGAGGAGAAGATGTTTATAGATTTCAAAGTCATAAACTGAATGTCAATCAAAATTTCGCCATCATCTTTTGAAAAGGGGCCTTCCTAGGAATATTCATGCCCAGTTTTGTTGAAATTGGCCCAATGGTTACTGAGGAGAAGATGTTTAAAGATTTCAAAATGAAAAATTGCCATGCCCTGCCATGCCCATATTTGGGGGTCAATCTAATTTCCACAAACAACTTTTGAGAAGGGTCATCCAAGGAACATTCCTGCCAAGTTTGGTTGAAATACGACCAGTGTTTACTGAGGAGAAGATGCTTAAAGAATTTTTGATGCCTTCTGCTGCAAGACGGACAAACGGTGACGGACAAAAGGTGATCACAAGAGCTCATCTTGAGCATGTTGAGATCAGGTGAGCTAAAAAAATATAAACTGTTTCCATCTTGATCATTTTTCATCCTAGGATGCTCATATTTCCCTCAAGTATCTCCATAGGCTTTCATTTGAGACTATTGCGTGTACATTGAGCATGTGACTTAAACGCTTTACCCCTCATAAAGAATTAAACCAAAACTTACTTTTATATCATTCAAATCCCAGGTTGCTTATATTTTACATGCCTTCTTAAGGGGTTGACCTTGATTCTATCCCTTAAACAATTAACCTTGAAAAGGCAAGCTTCCTTGTTCATGAAGAATTATTGTTTGGAAAAGTTTTGCAGTCAAACAGACAGATAGAGAGAATGATATAAAGATATAAAGAAGTATGTGCCTGTTCATGTGAGGAAATAATAATGTGTCATCCAAGGAAGAGTCTACAAGTTTGTATGGGGTTAAATGCCTCTTTAAATAATCTCAGGTGTATCATGGTGAAGTTTTCTTATTCATGATAACATTGCATCCTAGATATCACAAGAAATAGGCTGTTGCTCTGAAATGTCTTACCTAAGAACAAAACCACAGGACTAGCCACTGGGCCAGGATTCAAGCAGGATAGCTTGTTTTAGCAAAATGTATTTACATCTATCTTTGTATTATAGCATAAGCAAGATTCAAGCCCAAATAATATGATGACCATATGGGCATCACATAAACAAGCGCCATAAATATCCTAGTGGATAAAATACATACAAGGCACCAATGTTATAAGCTTTGTCTTTCATAAAAGAAGATATCTATTCTTTTTCTATCTATGTAAATTATGTTTGCCAAAGTTAATCTGATTTCAGGGTAGTATACTGGGAGATGATATACAAAGAATGTCTATGATATGGCTTATCTAGTCTAGAGATGATAAAACCTATCTTTATTAGTTTCCTTATAAATAGGAGGTATCAGGAAAATCATAAGAACCAACTGAGTAGCAATATACTATGATGTGCTTTATATTGAGGCTCTATTCTATGCTGTTTGTGTTTAAATGAAAAATGATTTAAAAGATTCCAATAATTTCCTTTTTGTTTCTATGGCAACCAGAGTAAGGTTTGATATCAACTATTGTAACAACTTTCATACATAGTCACTGAAGGAAGATGGCCAAGAGTCATCAACATCTGCCCATTTGGGAAGGGTGATATACTGAAAATCCTGAAAGACATAGAAGGACAGATAGATATTGAAAACTGAATGATCACCATGAGCTCATTCTGCACACAGATTTAAAAAGAGAGGGGCAAAATGGCCAAAATAGTTCACCTGTGACCGTAAGGTTTTTCCATGATCTCTCAAAGTCTGAATATACAATCCTGTCATGGCCCATTTATTCACAGATCAAACTTTCATGATCAAATTCTCAAAATGATCACCCAAAGTACATTGCTGGCAAGTTTGGTCAAAATCAGCCAAGGAGGAGAAAATTAGAAAATTATTTCATATGAATTCTGTAAGTTATATAAGCTCCGCTTGCCACTACCCTGTTTTTCACTTATCCAAATGTCATGAACAGTTTTGACAAGGGTCCTCCAAGGAACATTCTTACAAAGTTTGGCCCAGTGGTTTTGGAGAAGATTAAACAATTACTTCATTAGTTCTATAAGTCTGGTAAGCTCCCCTGCTATGTTCCATTATTTTCACAAATCAAAATGTCATGAAACGGTTTTGGAAACTCACCACATACAATAGATAGAGAGTCATCACAAAAGCTGACATTGAGTGTGAAACTGAAACTGTGTTTGGGTTAGCTAAATAAAAGTTGATGACAGACACTGTGTGATCCTAAATGCTTCCATTAAGCATGATGAGCTCGGATGAGCTAAAATCAACAAACTGAGTACCTTTTTTCACACTGTGAAGATTCTTGCATGTCCAAGTTGGTTTCATGAAGGCAAGTCAGCAAATAGAAAATCAATCAAAAATCATTCGAACTGGCATGATAATCAAGAAACTCATCATCATTCTGTAAAAAAAGAGACACATAGTTATTTAAATATGTTTACGAAAAAAAAATGTTTCTGAAAACCATGCCCCTGCAGCAGCCACTTTTCAGAAAATTGACCTTGAAAAGTGACATTGGCCTTGATTGATGACATTGACCTTAAAAATTTCTGATGACCACCAAAAGTGACCTTTGCGTATGACACAAAAATGAGGCACATTGTCTTCCAGGGTGTCTGAATAAGAGTTATAAGTTTTTGTGTTAAGTTCACTGGTTGCAGACAGACAGAAGGACACTGTTAAAACAATATGCCTGATCTAATCAATGCAGAGGCATATATGGGGCCATATCATGGCCATAAACTGCACATGAAACTAAATAATTTAGAATATCTAAATTTTAAAGCAAAGTGTTAAGTTTTTTTTTTAAATGAAAGATTGGACTTAAAAAGAGAGCCCGGTACAACAAAATCATAGTAATAGAAGTAAAGATAACATTTTGCGTGATATTTTTCGGAATATTTGCTATGATATCTTTGAAACCTTTCTAATGACTTTACCTTTTTTTTCAAAGTTTGAAAATAATTAAGCTTCCAAAGGAACCTATAGAATGCTAACAAGGAAATTGCCATTCAGAACACTTTTTGCTAGATATTACAGCTTTGCACCATATTCTTCCTTGTGACCATAGTACATTTTAGGCAAGTTTAAGTCAAAACAGTGGCCTGCATTGTATTTATTGTCAGTAATACAATATGACAATAGGCCATATTGTTTCAACCAAAAAGAATTTAACCCGTTATCAGCTGATGAATAATTGAGACTGGTCTAAATTGAAAGGAGATGCAGATGAAAATTTAATGTTGATGGCATTCTAGATTTTTTCATCTTTTTAGGTAGAAATCAATGTGTATATTGAAACAAGCAATTTCTTCATTTTACACAATGTTTTCCCTGTTGTTTTTGAGGGGCGCCAAAAAGTGTCATTGTGTAGGAATGATTAAAGAAGCTTTTCTTTCTTCCTATTCCTGGGGAAATAGGCAGGAGTATCCTAACTAGGTTATTCATACTGTACAAAGACCCTGTCCGGATGTCTTCCCATCCTAAAAGAGAGGTGGTGGCTTAAACCATTTTTTTACCTATTTTTATTCTTGAGAAGTTAATGATGCTTGCCATTGTGAGTTTTGCCTATGTTTACTACATGGCCATTGTGTAACTTAATCCCGTTATCTGTAGATTACTAATCAAAAACCATTAGCACCAAGCAATGTAGGATGACAAATTTTAAACTTGAATGGTATCCTAACCAGGTTCAAGAAAAGTTATTTTGCGATTGATGCAAAAAAACAAGAGGGCCATGATGGCCCTAAATTGCTGACCTGATTTAACTGTGTAGACAGTCATACCAATTGTCATGTCTTTTGAGTACAAAAGTCTATTGATACTGTCCATAATTTTTATAATATTTGACTTTGCGACCTTAGTTTGTAGCTCTATCTTATCAGATTCCCAAATTGTTCTAGATTTAAAGGTATAATAAGTAAAATTTCTGTCTTGTTTTCAGAATATTGAGAAAACAAGATATGGTTGTGAACATCATGCCCCTGTAAGAGCCTATTTTTGGAAATGTGACTTTGATTTCTGATGTTGACATTGTCTCATGACCTGTAGTGATGAGATCTATCATAAAGCATTATATTTATGAATATGCTTATAGTAATCATAAAAAGTAAGTTTTCTGTTTAACCCAATCCCTTCTTTTTAGGCGCCTCAAGATAATATTTCTGGAAAACAAGGTGAAAAAGAAGAAATTTCTTGTTACAAGCAATTTCTTCATTTCCCACCTTGTTTTCTATCCAGAGAGACAAAATTTTGTTGTTTGCAAATTCTTTCAATTAAGACCAGTTTAAAATTTCACTGTGTGTGAAAGGGTTAAATTTCATACAGACAGACAGGCAGAAAAACAGACCTACAGACAGAATGACAGACAATGTGTCCCTGATCTTTCAATGCCGGAGCTTAAAGCGATGAATTTCCAGACAACCAGTCTCATTATCAGACTGATTGAGCATCAAATTTGTTTTTTTTGAATGCCCAAATGCTTTTGTAATATCTGATGTAGGCCAGCCGTAATTAATAAGGCTCAGCCTTATGACCTGACAATTAAATTCTGACCAAATTTCATGCAAATTTAGTCAAACTTTGACCTTTAATGTGTAAACACTTGAAATGTTGATGCAGCACGGTAGATGACAGACATACAGCTTTGTTGTCACAGGTCTTGGTGCTTAATGCAGGACCATCACTTGTTCATTTCCTATTTGAAATATATAGCACCCTAGCATGAATAATAATAGAAGAAGAGGGCCATTCCGGCCCTATATCTTTAACCTGAGTTTAGTGAAGACCAACAATTTACTTCATTTTAAAGTAATTAGAGCTCAAAATATGAATTCACTACAATGTGAACAATGTGTTTCTTAGAGTTGGTTTAGTTTATGACACCAGTTACCCAAATTTCAAACTCATTAATGTTTGATTAAGGAATAAGATTTGAGTAATATTTAGGTTGAGTGAGCAAAGAAGATGGGCTATAGATAAGACTTGTAATATTTGACATAAGTTTTTCACCTGTATCAACCAAGTATGGAAATTATTCAATAAATTTGCAAGACAGCTTTGCCACAAATTCCCATGTTACATATAATTGATCACAAACATGTTTATAAAGTCTTTTAATTTTATTTTACATGAGGTGACCGGATTTTACAATCTCAAAGATGTGATCAAGCCAAATGAATTTGATTGATAGTATGGGATTAAACACCACTTATAACAGTATTTCAGTAATATCACAGACACTGGAGCACCTAACCATGGATTCCTGTTAATTCCCACGCCAATACTATCACTACGTCCTTTCTGAGCCTCAATCTACTCATCCCATTATGTTTACAATTACCCATCCACTGGTTTGACATTGTAACCTAGTTTTACCCGAAAATGACCAAATGTCAAAGTTGTTTAAGTTTTTCTCAAAACAAATATTATGACCCATTGATTGAGAAAGAAAGAACTAACTGCTTGTGGCCTCTAGAGTGTCTACAAGTTAAATATCCATGCTGGATATTACATGTGGCATGATAGACACATGACATCACACAACCACGGAGGCGCACCTTGAGCATATTGTGCTCAGCTGAGCTTAAAACTAACCTAGTGAGATGTTGACAGTAATTAAAAACCTCTTCCAAGAAATCATACCTACAAACTAAAATTAAGACAGGCCCTAAAAACAAAAGATTAATTCAAATGAATAAAATTACACTTGGCCAAAGATACATTGATGTGAAACTTGGTTGAAATAATGCAGTTTTTGAAAAGAAAATTTCTTAATTATCTTTAAATCCTAAACATGAGAAACTACTTGCAGAGAAGTCCATTTGTCTGGAGACAAGAAATTGTGTTAAGGGCAAATCTGGGATTGCTAGCTAATCTTGAAGGGTAAAAATCAATCTTGAAGGGTAGAAATATTGTGGTGAAGGAAAAAAATGCTGGTTCAATGCATTTTCTTTGATAACAATGTTTTTGTTTTTCAAAAATGTATCACTTTATTGTAAGGCAGACAAGAAAATCATGTCAGGGATAAGAGAAAAATACCTTGTATTTCCACATCATTGCATAATAAAAGTTACACAGACTTTGGGTCCTTACATTTTAGAACTATGATATTGTTTCAACAGGTCCTGGAAAGGAAAAGCTTAACTCATAATATCTGCATTTAAATTTCATTCTATGTAAAAAGGTGACTGCATTTATTACGGCTAATAAAGGTGAGTTTTTCGAAATCTTCATATTTAAAACGAACATTATAATTGTTATAAGGACACTATTTGTTTATCTATTTATTGAAAATCCATGGAAGTATAAAGGAATTCGAGGAAATCGAAATTCAAAGGGTGATGACTATAAATAGTAACAAAACAAGTTGGGTATTTCTTGGAAGTGAATTCCCAATATCGGAAATCCCTGACCTTGTTTGTTTCTATTTTTGTCGAAAATAGTTCTGCCTTTTATCGAGGTATAAAGTGCAATTGATTTGATCACGTGATACGATTTGGGCCAATGAAAATACTCTATTTTGAAGTATTGCAATTATTGTTTGTTAAAAACTTTAATATTTGTTAAGTAAAAGTCACTTAAACTACATTTCAAATCAACTAATGACAAGACTAAATTGTCAATAACCTCCATACTTTACAACTACAATAGGTTCATAATGAAAAATCATTTCTGACATAACCTTACTGATGCAAGTGACAATGTCCTAAAATGCTAGCAGCTGCAATTGCATTTTATGCTAAATAATCTAACAAAGTAATTTTTCCTTAAAGGTAGATTGCAATGGTATACAGTTATTTCGTACCATAACCATTTCATACTATAATTTCTATGGTTATTTTGTACCAAACAATAATTATTTCTTACCTTGTGTTGGTCATTTCGAATCATCTCGTACCACACATTTAACGCCTCGATCAAGTTAAAGAATTTGATAATTAGATATTTTGTCATTGTTTGCGACGTGTTAGGCAAGATCAGTTAACCCTTGTCATGCTGTATAAATTACTTTACTGAATTGCTATCAAATCAAAGGGCTGAAAGCACTGATATAACTTGTTGTTCAAAAATCAATATTTTTTTCTAGAAATGAACTCCATAAACAACTATGACAGGAAAAGTACATGCAGGAGGTATATCCTAAGATCAGCCTGCACATAAGTGCAGTCTGATCTTAGTCTACCCCTCCTCCAAATACCGGAATATTCCGGGTTCAGCATGACAAGGGTTAAGATGTAATTGTGGAAGGTTGAATGATTGTTGTTTAAGTAATTATGAATCAGATGTTTGCCTTTAATTTGACTGTCCTATGTCTTTACAACCATCAAGAAAAAATTGCTAGTGACAAGCAATTTCTTCATTATCACAATGTTTTCCTCTGGAGAAGACAAATATTTTATAAATTCCATCCTCTTGAAATAGTGGTTAGCAAATGTCTTTGATTTTGGACCTGTCTTACATGTTATTGTGTGGAAATGGGCTAATGGTTACTTTGTCACATTATTCGGCAAACCATGATACAATTTTCTGATACAGTTCTGATTCCCTACTAATTGTCTTCTAATGAACACAGTCCCCAATTAGAGAAAAAGGAATGTGCTGATAAGGTAATACTGTATGATGAACTCGTCCTTTGCCTGAATGGACTGTCTTAATTGATTTTCACTTGTTTAATGATAGATAAATTAGATAAAGCAAATACATAATCCAAGATACTTAGTACTGCTGAATTTGAAAGCATTATTTTACCATTTAAATTTCATATTATTTTTTTAAACATGGTACCAAATAATCAACGTATGATATGACTACAACATGATACAAACTGGTCACAGCATGGTATGAAACAACCAATAACATGGTACAAAATTACCAATACCATGGTAAGAAAAGGGGTGTGGTACAAAATGGTTGTGGTACAAAACATCCATAATTCATTGTAATTAATCTCCTTAACCTGTTCCAGTTTTCACAAAATTCAGACATGTCCAAAATAAAATGTTTTGTAGAGAAACATTTAAAGTGTATTATTAGAAAAACAACCATTCAGTAGGGTAGAAGAAAATTGTTCAAGCTATTTCTTCTTTTTTAAAAATGTTTTCTCAATTAAATAATGAGAGGGACATAAAAATCCGGAAATGGTTATGTAACCACCAGACAAAATTTGCAATTATGATACTAGTAGAACATCATCAATAATTTTTGGTGGTGGGGTAATTTTTTGACTGTCCCCATCCGTGTTGGGATAGATCCCTTTTTTGCTTACTAAATCCTACTAATCCTTTTCAAAAGGATGTATGAAACATTTGAATTAAGTAATTACCTCGAACTTAAACATTTAAATGTACTCCTTTGCCTTGTCTATGTCAGAAAGGTCGACAACTGGCTAAAAATCTGGCATAGGTGGCTGTGACAAGACGGAGCGTAGGAACAGACTCGACTTTTCGTCCACAAACCGCTGACACCACTCCTCGAATGCAAATTTCCGTCGTTTATTATTTAAAAAAAAAATGAAATAATGATTTTTCGAAAACAATTTAATATCCGTTGACACTTACAGAAAGGGTGCTGGGCCTAGCTTCCCATTCCGAGACTAGTTCTTCCAAATCGGTTAACACTACAGCAAGACTGCATCTGGGTCAACATCATTTCGGAATTACTTCCGGGTGGTTGTACCCTAAAGTAGTCCAATTAAAAAAAAGAAAAAAATGATATACTTATTTTGTAACGCTGTTTTAACGTTAATACAACAGCAAGTTGATTGTTGTTAGGTTCTGCAGAGTGAGAGATCACTGCTGCATGTCATGCAAGTGAATGAATGAATTTATCTTGGAACTATTTCTTTATAGAAACTGACATTTAAAGGTGAGGTTCGCAACTACAGCGAAATCCGCCATTTTACCCCCAATTAGGATCGAACTTTTTTCCGGCCCTATGGCAGCTGGGGCTCCGATTTTTTGCATGCCTGTAGGGACCTCAAATGGCTACCTCAGTACCAAATTTGAGCTCAATCGGAGCCATAGGGGCGGAGCAAGGTCCAAACCCAACCTGCTCTTTGTGTATATGCATTTGACCCAATTCTAGGATCGAACTTTTCTCCGGCCCTATGGCAGCCGCGGCTCCAATTTTTTGCATGTGCGTAGGGACCTCGAATGCCTACGTCCATACCAAGTTTGAGCTCAATCGGTTCCATAGGGGCGGAGCTAGGTCCAAACCCAAATTCGCAACTACAGCGAAATCCGCCATTTTACCCCCAATTAGGATCGAACTTTTTTCCGGCCCTATGGCAGCTGGGGCTCCGATTTTTTGCATGCCTGTAGGGACCTCAAATGGCTACCTCAGTACCAAATTTGAGCTCAATCGGAGCCATAGGGGCGGAGCAAGGTCCAAACCCAACCTGCTCTTTGTGTATATGCATTTGACCCAATTCTAGGATCGAACTTTTCTCCGGCCCTATGGCAGCCGCGGCTCCAATTTTTTGCATGTGCGTAGGGACCTCGAATGCCTACGTCCATACCAAGTTTGAGCTCAATCGGTTCCATAGGGGCGGAGCTAGGTCCAAACCCAAATTCGCAACTACAGCGAAATCCGCCATTTTACCCCCAATTAGGATCGAACTTTTTTCCGGCCCTATGGCAGCTGGGGCTCCGATTTTTTGCATGCCTGTAGGGACCTCAAATGGCTACCTCAGTACCAAATTTGAGCTCAATCGGAGCCATAGGGGCGGAGCAAGGTCCAAACCCAACCTGCTCTTTGTGTATATGCATTTGACCCAATTCTAGGATCGAACTTTTCTCCGGCCCTATGGCAGCCGCGGCTCCAATTTTTTGCATGTGCGTAGGGACCTCGAATGCCTACGTCCATACCAAGTTTGAGCTCAATCGGTTCCATAGGGGCGGAGCTAGGTCCAAACCCAAATTCGCAACTACAGCGAAATCCGCCATTTTACCCCCAATTAGGATCGAACTTTTTTCCGGCCCTATGGCAGCTGGGGCTCCGATTTTTTGCATGCCTGTAGGGACCTCAAATGGCTACCTCAGTACCAAATTTGAGCTCAATCGGAGCCATAGGGGCGGAGCAAGGTCCAAACCCAACCTGCTCTTTGTGTATATGCATTTGACCCAATTCTAGGATCGAACTTTTCTCCGGCCCTATGGCAGCCGCGGCTCCAATTTTTTGCATGTGCGTAGGGACCTCGAATGCCTACGTCCATACCAAGTTTGAGCTCAATCGGTTCCATAGGGGCGGAGCTAGGTCCAAACCCAAATTCGCAACTACAGCGAAATCCGCCATTTTACCCCCAATTAGGATCGAACTTTTTTCCGGCCCTATGGCAGCTGGGGCTCCGATTTTTTGCATGCCTGTAGGGACCTCAAATGGCTACCTCAGTACCAAATTTGAGCTCAATCGGAGCCATAGGGGCGGAGCAAGGTCCAAACCCAACCTGCTCTTTGTGTATATGCATTTGACCCAATTCTAGGATCGAACTTTTCTCCGGCCCTATGGCAGCCGCGGCTCCAATTTTTTGCATGTGCGTAGGGACCTCGAATGCCTACGTCCATACCAAGTTTGAGCTCAATCGGTTCCATAGGGGCGGAGCTAGGTCCAAACCCAAATTCGCAACTACAGCGAAATCCGCCATTTTACCCCCAATTAGGATCGAACTTTTTTCCGGCCCTATGGCAGCTGGGGCTCCGATTTTTTGCATGCCTGTAGGGACCTCAAATGGCTACCTCAGTACCAAATTTGAGCTCAATCGGAGCCATAGGGGCGGAGCAAGGTCCAAACCCAACCTGCTCTTTGTGTATATGCATTTGACCCAATTCTAGGATCGAACTTTTCTCCGGCCCTATGGCAGCCGCGGCTCCAATTTTTTGCATGTGCGTAGGGACCTCGAATGCCTACGTCCATACCAAGTTTGAGCTCAATCGGTTCCATAGGGGCGGAGCTAGGTCCAAACCCAAATTCGCAACTACAGCGAAATCCGCCATTTTACCCCCAATTAGGATCGAACTTTTTTCCGGCCCTATGGCAGCTGGGGCTCCGATTTTTTGCATGCCTGTAGGGACCTCAAATGGCTACCTCAGTACCAAATTTGAGCTCAATCGGAGCCATAGGGGCGGAGCAAGGTCCAAACCCAACCTGCTCTTTGTGTATATGCATTTGACCCAATTCTAGGATCGAACTTTTCTCCGGCCCTATGGCAGCCGCGGCTCCAATTTTTTGCATGTGCGTAGGGACCTCGAATGCCTACGTCCATACCAAGTTTGAGCTCAATCGGTTCCATAGGGGCGGAGCTAGGTCCAAACCCAAATTCGCAACTACAGCGAAATCCGCCATTTTACCCCCAATTAGGATCGAACTTTTTTCCGGCCCTATGGCAGCTGGGGCTCCGATTTTTTGCATGCCTGTAGGGACCTCAAATGGCTACCTCAGTACCAAATTTGAGCTCAATCGGAGCCATAGGGGCGGAGCAAGGTCCAAACCCAACCTGCTCTTTGTGTATATGCATTTGACCCAATTCTAGGATCGAACTTTTCTCCGGCCCTATGGCAGCCGCGGCTCCAATTTTTTGCATGTGCGTAGGGACCTCGAATGCCTACGTCCATACCAAGTTTGAGCTCAATCGGTTCCATAGGGGCGGAGCTAGGTCCAAACCCAAATTCGCAACTACAGCGAAATCCGCCATTTTACCCCCAATTAGGATCGAACTTTTTTCCGGCCCTATGGCAGCTGGGGCTCCGATTTTTTGCATGCCTGTAGGGACCTCAAATGGCTACCTCAGTACCAAATTTGAGCTCAATCGGAGCCATAGGGGCGGAGCAAGGTCCAAACCCAACCTGCTCTTTGTGTATATGCATTTGACCCAATTCTAGGATCGAACTTTTCTCCGGCCCTATGGCAGCCGCGGCTCCAATTTTTTGCATGTGCGTAGGGACCTCGAATGCCTACGTCCATACCAAGTTTGAGCTCAATCGGTTCCATAGGGGCGGAGCTAGGTCCAAACCCAAATTCGCAACTACAGCGAAATCCGCCATTTTACCCCCAATTAGGATCGAACTTTTTTCCGGCCCTATGGCAGCTGGGGCTCCGATTTTTTGCATGCCTGTAGGGACCTCAAATGGCTACCTCAGTACCAAATTTGAGCTCAATCGGAGCCATAGGGGCGGAGCAAGGTCCAAACCCAACCTGCTCTTTGTGTATATGCATTTGACCCAATTCTAGGATCGAACTTTTCTCCGGCCCTATGGCAGCCGCGGCTCCAATTTTTTGCATGTGCGTAGGGACCTCGAATGCCTACGTCCATACCAAGTTTGAGCTCAATCGGTTCCATAGGGGCGGAGCTAGGTCCAAACCCAAATTCGCAACTACAGCGAAATCCGCCATTTTACCCCCAATTAGGATCGAACTTTTTTCCGGCCCTATGGCAGCTGGGGCTCCGATTTTTTGCATGCCTGTAGGGACCTCAAATGGCTACCTCAGTACCAAATTTGAGCTCAATCGGAGCCATAGGGGCGGAGCAAGGTCCAAACCCAACCTGCTCTTTGTGTATATGCATTTGACCCAATTCTAGGATCGAACTTTTCTCCGGCCCTATGGCAGCCGCGGCTCCAATTTTTTGCATGTGCGTAGGGACCTCGAATGCCTACGTCCATACCAAGTTTGAGCTCAATCGGTTCCATAGGGGCGGAGCTAGGTCCAAACCCAAATTCGCAACTACAGCGAAATCCGCCATTTTACCCCCAATTAGGATCGAACTTTTTTCCGGCCCTATGGCAGCTGGGGCTCCGATTTTTTGCATGCCTGTAGGGACCTCAAATGGCTACCTCAGTACCAAATTTGAGCTCAATCGGAGCCATAGGGGCGGAGCAAGGTCCAAACCCAACCTGCTCTTTGTGTATATGCATTTGACCCAATTCTAGGATCGAACTTTTCTCCGGCCCTATGGCAGCCGCGGCTCCAATTTTTTGCATGTGCGTAGGGACCTCGAATGCCTACGTCCATACCAAGTTTGAGCTCAATCGGTTCCATAGGGGCGGAGCTAGGTCCAAACCCAAATTCGCAACTACAGCGAAATCCGCCATTTTACCCCCAATTAGGATCGAACTTTTTTCCGGCCCTATGGCAGCTGGGGCTCCGATTTTTTGCATGCCTGTAGGGACCTCAAATGGCTACCTCAGTACCAAATTTGAGCTCAATCGGAGCCATAGGGGCGGAGCAAGGTCCAAACCCAACCTGCTCTTTGTGTATATGCATTTGACCCAATTCTAGGATCGAACTTTTCTCCGGCCCTATGGCAGCCGCGGCTCCAATTTTTTGCATGTGCGTAGGGACCTCGAATGCCTACGTCCATACCAAGTTTGAGCTCAATCGGTTCCATAGGGGCGGAGCTAGGTCCAAACCCAAATTCGCAACTACAGCGAAATCCGCCATTTTACCCCCAATTAGGATCGAACTTTTTTCCGGCCCTATGGCAGCTGGGGCTCCGATTTTTTGCATGCCTGTAGGGACCTCAAATGGCTACCTCAGTACCAAATTTGAGCTCAATCGGAGCCATAGGGGCGGAGCAAGGTCCAAACCCAACCTGCTCTTTGTGTATATGCATTTGACCCAATTCTAGGATCGAACTTTTCTCCGGCCCTATGGCAGCCGCGGCTCCAATTTTTTGCATGTGCGTAGGGACCTCGAATGCCTACGTCCATACCAAGTTTGAGCTCAATCGGTTCCATAGGGGCGGAGCTAGGTCCAAACCCAAATTCGCAACTACAGCGAAATCCGCCATTTTACCCCCAATTAGGATCGAACTTTTTTCCGGCCCTATGGCAGCTGGGGCTCCGATTTTTTGCATGCCTGTAGGGACCTCAAATGGCTACCTCAGTACCAAATTTGAGCTCAATCGGAGCCATAGGGGCGGAGCAAGGTCCAAACCCAACCTGCTCTTTGTGTATATGCATTTGACCCAATTCTAGGATCGAACTTTTCTCCGGCCCTATGGCAGCCGCGGCTCCAATTTTTTGCATGTGCGTAGGGACCTCGAATGCCTACGTCCATACCAAGTTTGAGCTCAATCGGTTCCATAGGGGCGGAGCTAGGTCCAAACCCAAATTCGCAACTACAGCGAAATCCGCCATTTTACCCCCAATTAGGATCGAACTTTTTTCCGGCCCTATGGCAGCTGGGGCTCCGATTTTTTGCATGCCTGTAGGGACCTCAAATGGCTACCTCAGTACCAAATTTGAGCTCAATCGGAGCCATAGGGGCGGAGCAAGGTCCAAACCCAACCTGCTCTTTGTGTATATGCATTTGACCCAATTCTAGGATCGAACTTTTCTCCGGCCCTATGGCAGCCGCGGCTCCAATTTTTTGCATGTGCGTAGGGACCTCGAATGCCTACGTCCATACCAAGTTTGAGCTCAATCGGTTCCATAGGGGCGGAGCTAGGTCCAAACCCAAATTCGCAACTACAGCGAAATCCGCCATTTTACCCCCAATTAGGATCGAACTTTTTTCCGGCCCTATGGCAGCTGGGGCTCCGATTTTTTGCATGCCTGTAGGGACCTCAAATGGCTACCTCAGTACCAAATTTGAGCTCAATCGGAGCCATAGGGGCGGAGCAAGGTCCAAACCCAACCTGCTCTTTGTGTATATGCATTTGACCCAATTCTAGGATCGAACTTTTCTCCGGCCCTATGGCAGCCGCGGCTCCAATTTTTTGCATGTGCGTAGGGACCTCGAATGCCTACGTCCATACCAAGTTTGAGCTCAATCGGTTCCATAGGGGCGGAGCTAGGTCCAAACCCAAATTCGCAACTACAGCGAAATCCGCCATTTTACCCCCAATTAGGATCGAACTTTTTTCCGGCCCTATGGCAGCTGGGGCTCCGATTTTTTGCATGCCTGTAGGGACCTCAAATGGCTACCTCAGTACCAAATTTGAGCTCAATCGGAGCCAAAGGGGCGGAGCAAGGTCCAAACCCAACCTGCTCTTTGTGTATATGCATTTGACCCAATTCTAGGATCGAACTTTTCTCCGCCCCTATGGCAGCCGCGGCTCCAATTTTTTGCATGTGCGTAGGGACCTCGAATGGCTACGTCCATACCAAGTTTGAGCTCAATCGGTCCCATAGGGGCGGAGCTAGGTCCAAACCCAAATTCGCAACTACAGCGAAATCCGCCATTTTACCCCCAATTAGGATCGAACTTTTTTCCGGCCCTATGGCAGCTGGGGCTCCGATTTTTTGCATGCCTGTAGGGACCTCAAATGGCTACCTCAGTACCAAATTTGAGCTCAATCGGAGCCATAGGGGCGGAGCAAGGTCCAAACCCAACCTGCTCTTTGTGTATATGCATTTGACCCAATTCTAGGATCGAACTTTTCTCCGCCCCTATGGCAGCCGCGGCTCCAATTTTTTGCATGTGCGTAGGGACCTCGAATGGCTACGTCCATACCAAGTTTGAGCTCAATCGGTCCCATAGGGGCGGAGCTAGGTCCAAACCCAAATTCGCAACTACAGCGAAATCCGCCATTTTACCCCCAATTAGGATCGAACTTTTTTCCGGCCCTATGGCAGCTGGGGCTCCGATTTTTTGCATGCCTGTAGGGACCTCAAATGGCTACCTCAGTACCAAATTTGAGCTCAATCGGAGCCATAGGGGCGGAGCAAGGTCCAAACCCAACCTGCTCTTTGTGTATATGCATTTGACCCAATTCTAGGATCGAACTTTTCTCCGCCCCTATGGCAGCCGCGGCTCCAATTTTTTGCATGTGCGTAGGGACCTCGAATGGCTACGTCCATACCAAGTTTGAGCTCAATCGGTCCCATAGGGGCGGAGCTAGGTCCAAACCCAAATTCGCAACTACAGCGAAATCCGCCATTTTACCCCCAATTAGGATCGAACTTTTTTCCGGCCCTATGGCAGCTGGGGCTCCGATTTTTTGCATGCCTGTAGGGACCTCAAATGGCTACCTCAGTACCAAATTTGAGCTCAATCGGAGCCATAGGGGCGGAGCAAGGTCCAAACCCAACCTGCTCTTTGTGTATATGCATTTGACCCAATTCTAGGATCGAACTTTTCTCCGCCCCTATGGCAGCCGCGGCTCCAATTTTTTGCATGTGCGTAGGGACCTCGAATGGCTACGTCCATACCAAGTTTGAGCTCAATCGGTCCCATAGGGGCGGAGCTAGGTCCAAACCCAAATTCGCAACTACAGCGAAATCCGCCATTTTACCCCCAATTAGGATCGAACTTTTTTCCGGCCCTATGGCAGCTGGGGCTCCGATTTTTTGCATGCCTGTAGGGACCTCAAATGGCTACCTCAGTACCAAATTTGAGCTCAATCGGAGCCATAGGGGCGGAGCAAGGTCCAAACCCAACCTGCTCTTTGTGTATATGCATTTGACCCAATTCTAGGATCGAACTTTTCTCCGCCCCTATGGCAGCCGCGGCTCCAATTTTTTGCATGTGCGTAGGGACCTCGAATGGCTACGTCCATACCAAGTTTGAGCTCAATCGGTCCCATAGGGGCGGAGCTAGGTCCAAACCCAAATTCGCAACTACAGCGAAATCCGCCATTTTACCCCCAATTAGGATCGAACTTTTTTCCGGCCCTATGGCAGCTGGGGCTCCGATTTTTTGCATGCCTGTAGGGACCTCAAATGGCTACCTCAGTACCAAATTTGAGCTCAATCGGAGCCATAGGGGCGGAGCAAGGTCCAAACCCAACCTGCTCTTTGTGTATATGCATTTGACCCAATTCTAGGATCGAACTTTTCTCCGCCCCTATGGCAGCCGCGGCTCCAATTTTTTGCATGTGCGTAGGGACCTCGAATGGCTACGTCCATACCAAGTTTGAGCTCAATCGGTCCCATAGGGGCGGAGCTAGGTCCAAACCCAAATTCGCAACTACAGCGAAATCCGCCATTTTACCCCCAATTAGGATCGAACTTTTTTCCGGCCCTATGGCAGCTGGGGCTCCGATTTTTTGCATGCCTGTAGGGACCTCAAATGGCTACCTCAGTACCAAATTTGAGCTCAATCGGAGCCATAGGGGCGGAGCAAGGTCCAAACCCAACCTGCTCTTTGTGTATATGCATTTGACCCAATTCTAGGATCGAACTTTTCTCCGCCCCTATGGCAGCCGCGGCTCCAATTTTTTGCATGTGCGTAGGGACCTCGAATGGCTACGTCCATACCAAGTTTGAGCTCAATCGGTCCCATAGGGGCGGAGCTAGGTCCAAACCCAAATTCGCAACTACAGCGAAATCCGCCATTTTACCCCCAATTAGGATCGAACTTTTTTCCGGCCCTATGGCAGCTGGGGCTCCGATTTTTTGCATGCCTGTAGGGACCTCAAATGGCTACCTCAGTACCAAATTTGAGCTCAATCGGAGCCATAGGGGCGGAGCAAGGTCCAAACCCAACCTGCTCTTTGTGTATATGCATTTGACCCAATTCTAGGATCGAACTTTTCTCCGCCCCTATGGCAGCCGCGGCTCCAATTTTTTGCATGTGCGTAGGGACCTCGAATGGCTACGTCCATACCAAGTTTGAGCTCAATCGGTCCCATAGGGGCGGAGCTAGGTCCAAACCCAAATTCGCAACTACAGCGAAATCCGCCATTTTACCCCCAATTAGGATCGAACTTTTTTCCGGCCCTATGGCAGCTGGGGCTCCGATTTTTTGCATGCCTGTAGGGACCTCAAATGGCTACCTCAGTACCAAATTTGAGCTCAATCGGAGCCATAGGGGCGGAGCAAGGTCCAAACCCAACCTGCTCTTTGTGTATATGCATTTGACCCAATTCTAGGATCGAACTTTTCTCCGCCCCTATGGCAGCCGCGGCTCCAATTTTTTGCATGTGCGTAGGGACCTCGAATGGCTACGTCCATACCAAGTTTGAGCTCAATCGGTCCCATAGGGGCGGAGCTAGGTCCAAACCCAAATTCGCAACTACAGCGAAATCCGCCATTTTACCCCCAATTAGGATCGAACTTTTTTCCGGCCCTATGGCAGCTGGGGCTCCGATTTTTTGCATGCCTGTAGGGACCTCAAATGGCTACCTCAGTACCAAATTTGAGCTCAATCGGAGCCATAGGGGCGGAGCAAGGTCCAAACCCAACCTGCTCTTTGTGTATATGCATTTGACCCAATTCTAGGATCGAACTTTTCTCCGCCCCTATGGCAGCCGCGGCTCCAATTTTTTGCATGTGCGTAGGGACCTCGAATGGCTACGTCCATACCAAGTTTGAGCTCAATCGGTCCCATAGGGGCGGAGCTAGGTCCAAACCCAAATTCGCAACTACAGCGAAATCCGCCATTTTACCCCCAATTAGGATCGAACTTTTTTCCGGCCCTATGGCAGCTGGGGCTCCGATTTTTTGCATGCCTGTAGGGACCTCAAATGGCTACCTCAGTACCAAATTTGAGCTCAATCGGAGCCATAGGGGCGGAGCAAGGTCCAAACCCAACCTGCTCTTTGTGTATATGCATTTGACCCAATTCTAGGATCGAACTTTTCTCCGCCCCTATGGCAGCCGCGGCTCCAATTTTTTGCATGTGCGTAGGGACCTCGAATGGCTACGTCCATACCAAGTTTGAGCTCAATCGGTCCCATAGGGGCGGAGCTAGGTCCAAACCCAAATTCGCAACTACAGCGAAATCCGCCATTTTACCCCCAATTAGGATCGAACTTTTTTCCGGCCCTATGGCAGCTGGGGCTCCGATTTTTTGCATGCCTGTAGGGACCTCAAATGGCTACCTCAGTACCAAATTTGAGCTCAATCGGAGCCATAGGGGCGGAGCAAGGTCCAAACCCAACCTGCTCTTTGTGTATATGCATTTGACCCAATTCTAGGATCGAACTTTTCTCCGCCCCTATGGCAGCCGCGGCTCCAATTTTTTGCATGTGCGTAGGGACCTCGAATGGCTACGTCCATACCAAGTTTGAGCTCAATCGGTCCCATAGGGGCGGAGCTAGGTCCAAACCCAAATTCGCAACTACAGCGAAATCCGCCATTTTACCCCCAATTAGGATCGAACTTTTTTCCGGCCCTATGGCAGCTGGGGCTCCGATTTTTTGCATGCCTGTAGGGACCTCAAATGGCTACCTCAGTACCAAATTTGAGCTCAATCGGAGCCATAGGGGCGGAGCAAGGTCCAAACCCAACCTGCTCTTTGTGTATATGCATTTGACCCAATTCTAGGATCGAACTTTTCTCCGCCCCTATGGCAGCCGCGGCTCCAATTTTTTGCATGTGCGTAGGGACCTCGAATGGCTACGTCCATACCAAGTTTGAGCTCAATCGGTCCCATAGGGGCGGAGCTAGGTCCAAACCCAAATTCGCAACTACAGCGAAATCCGCCATTTTACCCCCAATTAGGATCGAACTTTTTTCCGGCCCTATGGCAGCTGGGGCTCCGATTTTTTGCATGCCTGTAGGGACCTCAAATGGCTACCTCAGTACCAAATTTGAGCTCAATCGGAGCCATAGGGGCGGAGCAAGGTCCAAACCCAACCTGCTCTTTGTGTATATGCATTTGACCCAATTCTAGGATCGAACTTTTCTCCGCCCCTATGGCAGCCGCGGCTCCAATTTTTTGCATGTGCGTAGGGACCTCGAATGGCTACGTCCATACCAAGTTTGAGCTCAATCGGTCCCATAGGGGCGGAGCTAGGTCCAAACCCAAATTCGCAACTACAGCGAAATCCGCCATTTTACCCCCAATTAGGATCGAACTTTTTTCCGGCCCTATGGCAGCTGGGGCTCCGATTTTTTGCATGCCTGTAGGGACCTCAAATGGCTACCTCAGTACCAAATTTGAGCTCAATCGGAGCCATAGGGGCGGAGCAAGGTCCAAACCCAACCTGCTCTTTGTGTATATGCATTTGACCCAATTCTAGGATCGAACTTTTCTCCGCCCCTATGGCAGCCGCGGCTCCAATTTTTTGCATGTGCGTAGGGACCTCGAATGGCTACGTCCATACCAAGTTTGAGCTCAATCGGTCCCATAGGGGCGGAGCTAGGTCCAAACCCAAATTCGCAACTACAGCGAAATCCGCCATTTTACCCCCAATTAGGATCGAACTTTTTTCCGGCCCTATGGCAGCTGGGGCTCCGATTTTTTGCATGCCTGTAGGGACCTCAAATGGCTACCTCAGTACCAAATTTGAGCTCAATCGGAGCCATAGGGGCGGAGCAAGGTCCAAACCCAACCTGCTCTTTGTGTATATGCATTTGACCCAATTCTAGGATCGAACTTTTCTCCGCCCCTATGGCAGCCGCGGCTCCAATTTTTTGCATGTGCGTAGGGACCTCGAATGGCTACGTCCATACCAAGTTTGAGCTCAATCGGTCCCATAGGGGCGGAGCTAGGTCCAAACCCAAATTCGCAACTACAGCGAAATCCGCCATTTTACCCCCAATTAGGATCGAACTTTTTTCCGGCCCTATGGCAGCTGGGGCTCCGATTTTTTGCATGCCTGTAGGGACCTCAAATGGCTACCTCAGTACCAAATTTGAGCTCAATCGGAGCCATAGGGGCGGAGCAAGGTCCAAACCCAACCTGCTCTTTGTGTATATGCATTTGACCCAATTCTAGGATCGAACTTTTCTCCGCCCCTATGGCAGCCGCGGCTCCAATTTTTTGCATGTGCGTAGGGACCTCGAATGGCTACGTCCATACCAAGTTTGAGCTCAATCGGTCCCATAGGGGCGGAGCTAGGTCCAAACCCAAATTCGCAACTACAGCGAAATCCGCCATTTTACCCCCAATTAGGATCGAACTTTTTTCCGGCCCTATGGCAGCTGGGGCTCCGATTTTTTGCATGCCTGTAGGGACCTCAAATGGCTACCTCAGTACCAAATTTGAGCTCAATCGGAGCCATAGGGGCGGAGCAAGGTCCAAACCCAACCTGCTCTTTGTGTATATGCATTTGACCCAATTCTAGGATCGAACTTTTCTCCGCCCCTATGGCAGCCGCGGCTCCAATTTTTTGCATGTGCGTAGGGACCTCGAATGGCTACGTCCATACCAAGTTTGAGCTCAATCGGTCCCATAGGGGCGGAGCTAGGTCCAAACCCAAATTCGCAACTACAGCGAAATCCGCCATTTTACCCCCAATTAGGATCGAACTTTTTTCCGGCCCTATGGCAGCTGGGGCTCCGATTTTTTGCATGCCTGTAGGGACCTCAAATGGCTACCTCAGTACCAAATTTGAGCTCAATCGGAGCCATAGGGGCGGAGCAAGGTCCAAACCCAACCTGCTCTTTGTGTATATGCATTTGACCCAATTCTAGGATCGAACTTTTCTCCGCCCCTATGGCAGCCGCGGCTCCAATTTTTTGCATGTGCGTAGGGACCTCGAATGGCTACGTCCATACCAAGTTTGAGCTCAATCGGTCCCATAGGGGCGGAGCTAGGTCCAAACCCAAATTCGCAACTACAGCGAAATCCGCCATTTTACCCCCAATTAGGATCGAACTTTTTTCCGGCCCTATGGCAGCTGGGGCTCCGATTTTTTGCATGCCTGTAGGGACCTCAAATGGCTACCTCAGTACCAAATTTGAGCTCAATCGGAGCCATAGGGGCGGAGCAAGGTCCAAACCCAACCTGCTCTTTGTGTATATGCATTTGACCCAATTCTAGGATCGAACTTTTCTCCGCCCCTATGGCAGCCGCGGCTCCAATTTTTTGCATGTGCGTAGGGACCTCGAATGGCTACGTCTATACCAAGTTTGAGCTCAATCGGTCCCATAGGGGCGGAGCTAGGTCCAAACCCAAATTCGCAACTACAGCGAAATCCGCCATTTTACCCCCAATTAGGATCGAACTTTTTTCCGGCCCTAAGGCAGCTGGGGCTCCGATTTTTTGCATGCCTGTAGGGACCTCAAATGGCTACCTCAGTACCAAATTTGAGCTCAATCGGAGCCATAGGGGCGGAGCAAGGTCCAAACCCAACCTGCTCTTTGTGTATATGCATTTGACCCAATTCTAGGATCGAACTTTTCTCCGCCCCTATGGCAGCCGCGGCTCCAATTTTTTGCATGTGCGTAGGGACCTCGAATGGCTACGTCCATACCAAGTTTGAGCTCAATCGGTCCCATAGGGGCGGAGCTAGGTCCAAACCCAAATTCGCAACTACAGCGAAATCCGCCATTTTACCCCCAATTAGGATCGAACTTTTTTCCGGCCCTATGGCAGCTGGGGCTCCGATTTTTTGCATGCCTGTAGGGACCTCAAATGGCTACCTCAGTACCAAATTTGAGCTCAATCGGAGCCATAGGGGCGGAGCAAGGTCCAAACCCAACCTGCTCTTTGTGTATATGCATTTGACCCAATTCTAGGATCGAACTTTTCTCCGCCCCTATGGCAGCCGCGGCTCCAATTTTTTGCATGTGCGTAGGGACCTCGAATGGCTACGTCCATACCAAGTTTGAGCTCAATCGGTCCCATAGGGGCGGAGCTAGGTCCAAACCCAAATTCGCAACTACAGCGAAATCCGCCATTTTACCCCCAATTAGGATCGAACTTTTTTCCGGCCCTATGGCAGCTGGGGCTCCGATTTTTTGCATGCCTGTAGGGACCTCAAATGGCTACCTCAGTACCAAATTTGAGCTCAATCGGAGCCATAGGGGCGGAGCAAGGTCCAAACCCAACCTGCTCTTTGTGTATATGCATTTGACCCAATTCTAGGATCGAACTTTTCTCCGCCCCTATGGCAGCCGCGGCTCCAATTTTTTGCATGTGCGTAGGGACCTCGAATGGCTACGTCCATACCAAGTTTGAGCTCAATCGGTCCCATAGGGGCGGAGCTAGGTCCAAACCCAAATTCGCAACTACAGCGAAATCCGCCATTTTACCCCCAATTAGGATCGAACTTTTTTCCGGCCCTATGGCAGCTGGGGCTCCGATTTTTTGCATGCCTGTAGGGACCTCAAATGGCTACCTCAGTACCAAATTTGAGCTCAATCGGAGCCATAGGGGCGGAGCAAGGTCCAAACCCAACCTGCTCTTTGTGTATATGCATTTGACCCAATTCTAGGATCGAACTTTTCTCCGCCCCTATGGCAGCCGCGGCTCCAATTTTTTGCATGTGCGTAGGGACCTCGAATGGCTACGTCCATACCAAGTTTGAGCTCAATCGGTCCCATAGGGGCGGAGCTAGGTCCAAACCCAAATTCGCAACTACAGCGAAATCCGCCATTTTACCCCCAATTAGGATCGAACTTTTTTCCGGCCCTATGGCAGCTGGGGCTCCGATTTTTTGCATGCCTGTAGGGACCTCAAATGGCTACCTCAGTACCAAATTTGAGCTCAATCGGAGCCATAGGGGCGGAGCAAGGTCCAAACCCAACCTGCTCTTTGTGTATATGCATTTGACTCAATTCTAGGATCGAACTTTTCTCCGCCCCTATGGCAGCCGCGGCTCCAATTTTTTGCATGTGCGTAGGGACCTCGAATGGCTACGTCCATACCAAGTTTGAGCTCAATCGGTCCCATAGGGGCGGAGCTAGGTCCAAACCCAAATTCGCAACTACAGCGAAATCCGCCATTTTACCCCCAATTAGGATCGAACTTTTTTCCGGCCCTATGGCAGCTGGGGCTCCGATTTTTGCATGCCTGTAGGGACCTCAAATGGCTACCTCAGTACCAAATTTGAGCTCAATCGGAGCCATAGGGGCGGAGCAAGGTCCAAACCCAACCTGCTCTTTGTGTATATGCATTTGACCCAATTCTAGGATCGAACTTTTCTCCGCCCCTATGGCAGCCGCGGCTCCAATTTTTTGCATGTGCGTAGGGACCTCGAATGGCTACGTCCATACCAAGTTTGAGCTCAATCGGTCCCATAGGGGCGGAGCTAGGTCCAAACCCAAATTCGCAACTACAGCGAAATCCGCCATTTTACCCCCAATTAGGATCGAACTTTTTTCCGGCCCTATGGCAGCTGGGGGCTCCGATTTTTTGCATGCCTGTAGGGACCTCAAATGGCTACCTCAGTACCAAATTTGAGCTCAATCGGAGCCATAGGGGCGGAGCAAGGTCCAAACCCAACCTGCTCTTTGTGTATATGCATTTGACCCAATTCTAGGATCGAACTTTTCTCCGCCCCTATGGCAGCCGCGGCTCCAATTTTTTGCATGTGCGTAGGGACCTCGAATGGCTACGTCCATACCAAGTTTGAGCTCAATCGGTCCCATAGGGGCGGAGCTAGGTCCAAACCCAAATTCGCAACTACAGCGAAATCCGCCATTTTACCCCCAATTAGGATCGAACTTTTTTCCGGCCCTATGGCAGCTGGGGCTCCGATTTTTTGCATGCCTGTAGGGACCTCAAATGGCTACCTCAGTACCAAATTTGAGCTCAATCGGAGCCATAGGGGCGGAGCAAGGTCCAAACCCAACCTGCTCTTTGTGTATATGCATTTGACCCAATTCTAGGATCGAACTTTTCTCCGCCCCTATGGCAGCCGCGGCTCCAATTTTTTGCATGTGCGTAGGGACCTCGAATGGCTACGTCCATACCAAGTTTGAGCTCAATCGGTCCCATAGGGGCGGAGCTAGGTCCAAACCCAAATTCGCAACTACAGCGAAATCCGCCATTTTACCCCCAATTAGGATCGAACTTTTTTCCGGCCCTATGGCAGCTGGGGCTCCGATTTTTTGCATGCCTGTAGGGACCTCAAATGGCTACCTCAGTACCAAATTTGAGCTCAATCGGAGCCATAGGGGCGGAGCAAGGTCCAAACCCAACCTGCTCTTTGTGTATATGCATTTGACCCAATTCTAGGATCGAACTTTTCTCCGCCCCTATGGCAGCCGCGGCTCCAATTTTTTGCATGTGCGTAGGGACCTCGAATGGCTACGTCCATACCAAGTTTGAGCTCAATCGGTCCCATAGGGGCGGAGCTAGGTCCAAACCCAAATTCGCAACTACAGCGAAATCCGCCATTTTACCCCCAATTAGGATCGAACTTTTTTCCGGCCCTATGGCAGCTGGGGCTCCGATTTTTTGCATGCCTGTAGGGACCTCAAATGGCTACCTCAGTACCAAATTTGAGCTCAATCGGAGCCATAGGGGCGGAGCAAGGTCCAAACCCAACCTGCTCTTTGTGTATATGCATTTGACCCAATTCTAGGATCGAACTTTTCTCCGCCCCTATGGCAGCCGCGGCTCCAATTTTTTGCATGTGCGTAGGGACCTCGAATGGCTACGTCCATACCAAGTTTGAGCTCAATCGGTCCCATAGGGGCGGAGCTAGGTCCAAACCCAAATTCGCAACTACAGCGAAATCCGCCATTTTACCCCCAATTAGGATCGAACTTTTTTCCGGCCCTATGGCAGCTGGGGCTCCGATTTTTTGCATGCCTGTAGGGACCTCAAATGGCTACCTCAGTACCAAATTTGAGCTCAATCGGAGCCATAGGGGCGGAGCAAGGTCCAAACCCAACCTGCTCTTTGTGTATATGCATTTGACCCAATTCTAGGATCGAACTTTTCTCCGCCCCTATGGCAGCCGCGGCTCCAATTTTTTGCATGTGCGTAGGGACCTCGAATGGCTACGTCCATACCAAGTTTGAGCTCAATCGGTCCCATAGGGGCGGAGCTAGGTCCAAACCCAAATTCGCAACTACAGCGAAATCCGCCATTTTACCCCCAATTAGGATCGAACTTTTTTCCGGCCCTATGGCAGCTGGGGCTCCGATTTTTTGCATGCCTGTAGGGACCTCAAATGGCTACCTCAGTACCAAATTTGAGCTCAATCGGAGCCATAGGGGCGGAGCAAGGTCCAAACCCAACCTGCTCTTTGTGTATATGCATTTGACCCAATTCTAGGATCGAACTTTTCTCCGCCCCTATGGCAGCCGCGGCTCCAATTTTTTGCATGTGCGTAGGGACCTCGAATGGCTACGTCCATACCAAGTTTGAGCTCAATCGGTCCCATAGGGGCGGAGCTAGGTCCAAACCCAAATTCGCAACTACAGCGAAATCCGCCATTTTACCCCCAATTAGGATCGAACTTTTTTCCGGCCCTATGGCAGCTGGGGCTCCGATTTTTTGCATGCCTGTAGGGACCTCAAATGGCTACCTCAGTACCAAATTTGAGCTCAATCGGAGCCATAGGGGCGGAGCAAGGTCCAAACCCAACCTGCTCTTTGTGTATATGCATTTGACCCAATTCTAGGATCGAACTTTTCTCCGCCCCTATGGCAGCCGCGGCTCCAATTTTTTGCATGTGCGTAGGGACCTCGAATGGCTACGTCCATACCAAGTTTGAGCTCAATCGGTCCCATAGGGGCGGAGCTAGGTCCAAACCCAAATTCGCAACTACAGCGAAATCCGCCATTTTACCCCCAATTAGGATCGAACTTTTTTCCGGCCCTATGGCAGCTGGGGCTCCGATTTTTTGCATGCCTGTAGGGACCTCAAATGGCTACCTCAGTACCAAATTTGAGCTCAATCGGAGCCATAGGGGCGGAGCAAGGTCCAAACCCAACCTGCTCTTTGTGTATATGCATTTGACCCAATTCTAGGATCGAACTTTTCTCCGCCCCTATGGCAGCCGCGGCTCCAATTTTTTGCATGTGCGTAGGGACCTCGAATGGCTACGTCCATACCAAGTTTGAGCTCAATCGGTCCCATAGGGGCGGAGCTAGGTCCAAACCCAAATTCGCAACTACAGCGAAATCCGCCATTTTACCCCCAATTAGGATCGAACTTTTTTCCGGCCCTATGGCAGCTGGGGCTCCGATTTTTTGCATGCCTGTAGGGACCTCAAATGGCTACCTCAGTACCAAATTTGAGCTCAATCGGAGCCATAGGGGCGGAGCAAGGTCCAAACCCAACCTGCTCTTTGTGTATATGCATTTGACCCAATTCTAGGATCGAACTTTTCTCCGCCCCTATGGCAGCCGCGGCTCCAATTTTTTGCATGTGCGTAGGGACCTCGAATGGCTACGTCCATACCAAGTTTGAGCTCAATCGGTCCCATAGGGGCGGAGCTAGGTCCAAACCCAAATTCGCAACTACAGCGAAATCCGCCATTTTACCCCCAATTAGGATCGAACTTTTTTCCGGCCCTATGGCAGCTGGGGCTCCGATTTTTTGCATGCCTGTAGGGACCTCAAATGGCTACCTCAGTACCAAATTTGAGCTCAATCGGAGCCATAGGGGCGGAGCAAGGTCCAAACCCAACCTGCTCTTTGTGTATATGCATTTGACCCAATTCTAGGATCGAACTTTTCTCCGCCCCTATGGCAGCCGCGGCTCCAATTTTTTGCATGTGCGTAGGGACCTCGAATGGCTACGTCCATACCAAGTTTGAGCTCAATCGGTCCCATAGGGGCGGAGCTAGGTCCAAACCCAAATTCGCAACTACAGCGAAATCCGCCATTTTACCCCCAATTAGGATCGAACTTTTTTCCGGCCCTATGGCAGCTGGGGCTCCGATTTTTTGCATGCCTGTAGGGACCTCAAATGGCTACCTCAGTACCAAATTTGAGCTCAATCGGAGCCATAGGGGCGGAGCAAGGTCCAAACCCAACCTGCTCTTTGTGTATATGCATTTGACCCAATTCTAGGATCGAACTTTTCTCCGCCCCTATGGCAGCCGCGGCTCCAATTTTTTGCATGTGCGTAGGGACCTCGAATGGCTACGTCCATACCAAGTTTGAGCTCAATCGGTCCCATAGGGGCGGAGCTAGGTCCAAACCCAAATTCGCAACTACAGCGAAATCCGCCATTTTACCCCCAATTAGGATCGAACTTTTTTCCGGCCCTATGGCAGCTGGGGCTCCGATTTTTTGCATGCCTGTAGGGACCTCAAATGGCTACCTCAGTACCAAATTTGAGCTCAATCGGAGCCATAGGGGCGGAGCAAGGTCCAAACCCAACCTGCTCTTTGTGTATATGCATTTGACCCAATTCTAGGATCGAACTTTTCTCCGCCCCTATGGCAGCCGCGGCTCCAATTTTTTGCATGTGCGTAGGGACCTCGAATGGCTACGTCCATACCAAGTTTGAGCTCAATCGGTCCCATAGGGGCGGAGCTAGGTCCAAACCCAAATTCGCAACTACAGCGAAATCCGCCATTTTACCCCCAATTAGGATCGAACTTTTTTCCGGCCCTATGGCAGCTGGGGCTCCGATTTTTTGCATGCCTGTAGGGACCTCAAATGGCTACCTCAGTACCAAATTTGAGCTCAATCGGAGCCATAGGGGCGGAGCAAGGTCCAAACCCAACCTGCTCTTTGTGTATATGCATTTGACCCAATTCTAGGATCGAACTTTTCTCCGCCCCTATGGCAGCCGCGGCTCCAATTTTTTGCATGTGCGTAGGGACCTCGAATGGCTACGTCCATACCAAGTTTGAGCTCAATCGGTCCCATAGGGGCGGAGCTAGGTCCAAACCCAAATTCGCAACTACAGCGAAATCCGCCATTTTACCCCCAATTAGGATCGAACTTTTTTCCGGCCCTATGGCAGCTGGGGCTCCGATTTTTTGCATGCCTGTAGGGACCTCAAATGGCTACCTCAGTACCAAATTTGAGCTCAATCGGAGCCATAGGGGCGGAGCAAGGTCCAAACCCAACCTGCTCTTTGTGTATATGCATTTGACCCAATTCTAGGATCGAACTTTTCTCCGCCCCTATGGCAGCCGCGGCTCCAATTTTTTGCATGTGCGTAGGGACCTCGAATGGCTACGTCCATACCAAGTTTGAGCTCAATCGGTCCCATAGGGGCGGAGCTAGGTCCAAACCCAAATTCGCAACTACAGCGAAATCCGCCATTTTACCCCCAATTAGGATCGAACTTTTTTCCGGCCCTATGGCAGCTGGGGCTCCGATTTTTTGCATGCCTGTAGGGACCTCAAATGGCTACCTCAGTACCAAATTTGAGCTCAATCGGAGCCATAGGGGCGGAGCAAGGTCCAAACCCAACCTGCTCTTTGTGTATATGCATTTGACCCAATTCTAGGATCGAACTTTTCTCCGCCCCTATGGCAGCCGCGGCTCCAATTTTTTGCATGTGCGTAGGGACCTCGAATGGCTACGTCCATACCAAGTTTGAGCTCAATCGGTCCCATAGGGGCGGAGCTAGGTCCAAACCCAAATTCGCAACTACAGCGAAATCCGCCATTTTACCCCCAATTAGGATCGAACTTTTTTCCGGCCCTATGGCAGCTGGGGCTCCGATTTTTTGCATGCCTGTAGGGACCTCAAATGGCTACCTCAGTACCAAATTTGAGCTCAATCGGAGCCATAGGGGCGGAGCAAGGTCCAAACCCAACCTGCTCTTTGTGTATATGCATTTGACCCAATTCTAGGATCGAACTTTTCTCCGCCCCTATGGCAGCCGCGGCTCCAATTTTTTGCATGTGCGTAGGGACCTCGAATGGCTACGTCCATACCAAGTTTGAGCTCAATCGGTCCCATAGGGGCGGAGCTAGGTCCAAACCCAAATTCGCAACTACAGCGAAATCCGCCATTTTACCCCCAATTAGGATCGAACTTTTTTCCGGCCCTATGGCAGCTGGGGCTCCGATTTTTTGCATGCCTGTAGGGACCTCAAATGGCTACCTCAGTACCAAATTTGAGCTCAATCGGAGCCATAGGGGCGGAGCAAGGTCCAAACCCAACCTGCTCTTTGTGTATATGCATTTGACCCAATTCTAGGATCGAACTTTTCTCCGCCCCTATGGCAGCCGCGGCTCCAATTTTTTGCATGTGCGTAGGGACCTCGAATGGCTACGTCCATACCAAGTTTGAGCTCAATCGGTCCCATAGGGGCGGAGCTAGGTCCAAACCCAAATTCGCAACTACAGCGAAATCCGCCATTTTACCCCCAATTAGGATCGAACTTTTTTCCGGCCCTATGGCAGCTGGGGCTCCGATTTTTTGCATGCCTGTAGGGACCTCAAATGGCTACCTCAGTACCAAATTTGAGCTCAATCGGAGCCATAGGGGCGGAGCAAGGTCCAAACCCAACCTGCTCTTTGTGTATATGCATTTGACCCAATTCTAGGATCGAACTTTTCTCCGCCCCTATGGCAGCCGCGGCTCCAATTTTTTGCATGTGCGTAGGGACCTCGAATGGCTACGTCCATACCAAGTTTGAGCTCAATCGGTCCCATAGGGGCGGAGCTAGGTCCAAACCCAAATTCGCAACTACAGCGAAATCCGCCATTTTACCCCCAATTAGGATCGAACTTTTTTCCGGCCCTATGGCAGCTGGGGCTCCGATTTTTTGCATGCCTGTAGGGACCTCAAATGGCTACCTCAGTACCAAATTTGAGCTCAATCGGAGCCATAGGGGCGGAGCAAGGTCCAAACCCAACCTGCTCTTTGTGTATATGCATTTGACCCAATTCTAGGATCGAACTTTTCTCCGCCCCTATGGCAGCCGCGGCTCCAATTTTTTGCATGTGCGTAGGGACCTCGAATGGCTACGTCCATACCAAGTTTGAGCTCAATCGGTCCCATAGGGGCGGAGCTAGGTCCAAACCCAAATTCGCAACTACAGCGAAATCCGCCATTTTACCCCCAATTAGGATCGAACTTTTTTCCGGCCCTATGGCAGCTGGGGCTCCGATTTTTTGCATGCCTGTAGGGACCTCAAATGGCTACCTCAGTACCAAATTTGAGCTCAATCGGAGCCATAGGGGCGGAGCAAGGTCCAAACCCAACCTGCTCTTTGTGTATATGCATTTGACCCAATTCTAGGATCGAACTTTTCTCCGCCCCTATGGCAGCCGCGGCTCCAATTTTTTGCATGTGCGTAGGGACCTCGAATGGCTACGTCCATACCAAGTTTGAGCTCAATCGGTCCCATAGGGGCGGAGCTAGGTCCAAACCCAAATTCGCAACTACAGCGAAATCCGCCATTTTACCCCCAATTAGGATCGAACTTTTTTCCGGCCCTATGGCAGCTGGGGCTCCGATTTTTTGCATGCCTGTAGGGACCTCAAATGGCTACCTCAGTACCAAATTTGAGCTCAATCGGAGCCATAGGGGCGGAGCAAGGTCCAAACCCAACCTGCTCTTTGTGTATATGCATTTGACCCAATTCTAGGATCGAACTTTTCTCCGCCCCTATGGCAGCCGCGGCTCCAATTTTTTGCATGTGCGTAGGGACCTCGAATGGCTACGTCCATACCAAGTTTGAGCTCAATCGGTCCCATAGGGGCGGAGCTAGGTCCAAACCCAAATTCGCAACTACAGCGAAATCCGCCATTTTACCCCCAATTAGGATCGAACTTTTTTCCGGCCCTATGGCAGCTGGGGCTCCGATTTTTTGCATGCCTGTAGGGACCTCAAATGGCTACCTCAGTACCAAATTTGAGCTCAATCGGAGCCATAGGGGCGGAGCAAGGTCCAAACCCAACCTGCTCTTTGTGTATATGCATTTGACCCTAATTCTAGGATCGAACTTTTCTCCGCCCCTATGGCAGCCGCGGCTCCAATTTTTTGCATGTGCGTAGGGACCTCGAATGGCTACGTCCATACCAAGTTTGAGCTCAATCGGTCCCATAGGGGCGGAGCTAGGTCCAAACCCAAATTCGCAACTACAGCGAAATCCGCCATTTTACCCCCAATTAGGATCGAACTTTTTTCCGGCCCTATGGCAGCTGGGGCTCCGATTTTTTGCATGCCTGTAGGGACCTCAAATGGCTACCTCAGTACCAAATTTGAGCTCAATCGGAGCCATAGGGGCGGAGCAAGGTCCAAACCCAACCTGCTCTTTGTGTATATGCATTTGACCCAATTCTAGGATCGAACTTTTCTCCGCCCCTATGGCAGCCGCGGCTCCAATTTTTTGCATGTGCGTAGGGACCTCGAATGGCTACGTCCATACCAAGTTTGAGCTCAATCGGTCCCATAGGGGCGGAGCTAGGTCCAAACCCAAATTCGCAACTACAGCGAAATCCGCCATTTTACCCCCAATTAGGATCGAACTTTTTTCCGGCCCTATGGCAGCTGGGGCTCCGATTTTTTGCATGCCTGTAGGGACCTCAAATGGCTACCTCAGTACCAAATTTGAGCTCAATCGGAGCCATAGGGGCGGAGCAAGGTCCAAACCCAACCTGCTCTTTGTGTATATGCATTTGACCCAATTCTAGGATCGAACTTTTCTCCGCCCCTATGGCAGCCGCGGCTCCAATTTTTTGCATGTGCGTAGGGACCTCGAATGGCTACGTCCATACCAAGTTTGAGCTCAATCGGTCCCATAGGGGCGGAGCTAGGTCCAAACCCAAATTCGCAACTACAGCGAAATCCGCCATTTTACCCCCAATTAGGATCGAACTTTTTTCCGGCCCTATGGCAGCTGGGGCTCCGATTTTTTGCATGCCTGTAGGGACCTCAAATGGCTACCTCAGTACCAAATTTGAGCTCAATCGGAGCCATAGGGGCGGAGCAAGGTCCAAACCCAACCTGCTCTTTGTGTATATGCATTTGACCCAATTCTAGGATCGAACTTTTCTCCGCCCCTATGGCAGCCGCGGCTCCAATTTTTTGCATGTGCGTAGGGACCTCGAATGGCTACGTCCATACCAAGTTTGAGCTCAATCGGTCCCATAGGGGCGGAGCTAGGTCCAAACCCAAATTCGCAACTACAGCGAAATCCGCCATTTTACCCCCAATTAGGATCGAACTTTTTTCCGGCCCTATGGCAGCTGGGGCTCCGATTTTTTGCATGCCTGTAGGGACCTCAAATGGCTACCTCAGTACCAAATTTGAGCTCAATCGGAGCCATAGGGGCGGAGCAAGGTCCAAACCCAACCTGCTCTTTGTGTATATGCATTTGACCCAATTCTAGGATCGAACTTTTCTCCGCCCCTATGGCAGCCGCGGCTCCAATTTTTTGCATGTGCGTAGGGACCTCGAATGGCTACGTCCATACCAAGTTTGAGCTCAATCGGTCCCATAGGGGCGGAGCTAGGTCCAAACCCAAATTCGCAACTACAGCGAAATCCGCCATTTTACCCCCAATTAGGATCGAACTTTTTTCCGGCCCTATGGCAGCTGGGGCTCCGATTTTTTGCATGCCTGTAGGGACCTCAAATGGCTACCTCAGTACCAAATTTGAGCTCAATCGGAGCCATAGGGGCGGAGCAAGGTCCAAACCCAACCTGCTCTTTGTGTATATGCATTTGACCCAATTCTAGGATCGAACTTTTCTCCGCCCCTATGGCAGCCGCGGCTCCAATTTTTTGCATGTGCGTAGGGACCTCGAATGGCTACGTCCATACCAAGTTTGAGCTCAATCGGTCCCATAGGGGCGGAGCTAGGTCCAAACCCAAATTCGCAACTACAGCGAAATCCGCCATTTTACCCCCAATTAGGATCGAACTTTTTTCCGGCCCTATGGCAGCTGGGGCTCCGATTTTTTGCATGCCTGTAGGGACCTCAAATGGCTACCTCAGTACCAAATTTGAGCTCAATCGGAGCCATAGGGGCGGAGCAAGGTCCAAACCCAACCTGCTCTTTGTGTATATGCATTTGACCCAATTCTAGGATCGAACTTTTCTCCGCCCCTATGGCAGCCGCGGCTCCAATTTTTTGCATGTGCGTAGGGACCTCGAATGGCTACGTCCATACCAAGTTTGAGCTCAATCGGTCCCATAGGGGCGGAGCTAGGTCCAAACCCAAATTCGCAACTACAGCGAAATCCGCCATTTTACCCCCAATTAGGATCGAACTTTTTTCCGGCCCTATGGCAGCTGGGGCTCCGATTTTTTGCATGCCTGTAGGGACCTCAAATGGCTACCTCAGTACCAAATTTGAGCTCAATCGGAGCCATAGGGGCGGAGCAAGGTCCAAACCCAACCTGCTCTTTGTGTATATGCATTTGACCCAATTCTAGGATCGAACTTTTCTCCGCCCCTATGGCAGCCGCGGCTCCAATTTTTTGCATGTGCGTAGGGACCTCGAATGGCTACGTCCATACCAAGTTTGAGCTCAATCGGTCCCATAGGGGCGGAGCTAGGTCCAAACCCAAATTCGCAACTACAGCGAAATCCGCCATTTTACCCCCAATTAGGATCGAACTTTTTTCCGGCCCTATGGCAGCTGGGGCTCCGATTTTTTGCATGCCTGTAGGGACCTCAAATGGCTACCTCAGTACCAAATTTGAGCTCAATCGGAGCCATAGGGGCGGAGCAAGGTCCAAACCCAACCTGCTCTTTGTGTATATGCATTTGACCCAATTCTAGGATCGAACTTTTCTCCGCCCCTATGGCAGCCGCGGCTCCAATTTTTTGCATGTGCGTAGGGACCTCGAATGGCTACGTCCATACCAAGTTTGAGCTCAATCGGTCCCATAGGGGCGGAGCTAGGTCCAAACCCAAATTCGCAACTACAGCGAAATCCGCCATTTTACCCCCAATTAGGATCGAACTTTTTTCCGGCCCTATGGCAGCTGGGGCTCCGATTTTTTGCATGCCTGTAGGGACCTCAAATGGCTACCTCAGTACCAAATTTGAGCTCAATCGGAGCCATAGGGGCGGAGCAAGGTCCAAACCCAACCTGCTCTTTGTGTATATGCATTTGACCCAATTCTAGGATCGAACTTTTCTCCGCCCCTATGGCAGCCGCGGCTCCAATTTTTTGCATGTGCGTAGGGACCTCGAATGGCTACGTCCATACCAAGTTTGAGCTCAATCGGTCCCATAGGGGCGGAGCTAGGTCCAAACCCAAATTCGCAACTACAGCGAAATCCGCCATTTTACCCCCAATTAGGATCGAACTTTTTTCCGGCCCTATGGCAGCTGGGGCTCCGATTTTTTGCATGCCTGTAGGGACCTCAAATGGCTACCTCAGTACCAAATTTGAGCTCAATCGGAGCGCCATAGGGGCGGAGCAAGGTCCAAACCCAACCTGCACTTTGTGTATATGAATTTGACCCAATTCTAGGATCGAACTTTTCTCCGGCCCTATGGAAGCCGCGGCTCCAATTTTTTGCATGTGCGTAGGGACCTCGAATGCCTACGTCCATAACAAGCTTGAGCTCAATCGGTTCCATAGGGGCGGAGCTAGGTCCAAACCCAAATTCGCAACTACAGCGAAATCCGCCATTTTACCCCCAATTAGGATCGAACTTTTTTCCGGCCCTATGGCAGCTGGGGCTCCGATTTTTTGCATGCCTGTGGAGACCTCGAATGGCTACCTCAGTACCAAATTTGAGCTCAATCGGAGCCATAGGGGCGGAGCAAGGTCCAAACCCAACTTGCTCTTTGTGTATTTGAATTTGACCCAATTCTAGGATCGAACTTTTCTCCGGCCCTAAGGCAGTCGCGGCTCCAATTTTTTGCATGTGCGTAGGGACCTCGAATGCCTACGTCCATACCAAGTTTGAGCTCAATCGGTTCCATAGGGGCGGAGCTAGGTCCAAACCCAAATTCGCAACTACAGCGAAATCCGCCATTTTACCCCCAATTAGGATCGAACTTTTTTCCGGCCCTATTGCAGCTGGGGCTCCGATTTTTTGCATGCCTGTAGGGACCTCAAATGGCTACCTCAGTACCAAATTTGAGCTCAATCGGAGCCATAGGGGCGGTACAAGGTCCAAACCCAACCTGCTCTTTGTGTATATGCATTTGACCCAATTCTAGGATCGAACTTTTCTCCGGCCCTATGGCAGCCGCGGCTCCAATTTTTTGCATGTGCGTAGGGACCTCGAATTCCTACGTCCATACCAAGTTTGAGCTCAATCGGTTCCATAGGGGCGGAGCTAGGTCCAAACCCAAATTCGCAACTACAGCGAAATCCGCCATTTTACCCCCAATTAGGATCGAACTTTTTTCCGGCCCTATGGCAGCTGGGGCTCCAATTTTTTGCATGCCTGTAGGGATCTCAAATGGCTACCTCAGTACCAAATTTGAGCTCAATCGGAGCCATAGGGGCGGAGCAAGGTCCAAACCCAACCTGCTCTTTGTGTATATGCATTTGACCCAATTCTAGGATCGAACTTTTCTCCGGCCCTATGGCAGCCGCGGCTCCAATTTTTTGCATGTGCGTAGGGACCTCGAATTCCTACGTCCATACCAAGTTTGAGCTCAATCGGTTCCATAGGGGCGGAGCTAGGTCCAAACCCAAATTCGCAACTACAGCGAAATCCGCCATTTTACCCCAATTAGGATCGAATTTTTTCCGGCCCTATGGCAGCTGGGGCTCCGTTTTTTTGCATGCCTGTAGGGACCTCAAATGGCTACCTCAGTACCAAATTTGAGCTCAATCGGAGCCATAGGGGCGGAGCAAGGTCCAAACCCAACCTGCTCTTTGTGTATATGCATTTGACCCAATTCTAGGATCGAACTTTTCTCCGGCCCTATGGCAGCCGCGGCTCCAATTTTTTGCATGTGCGTAGGGACCTCAAATGCCTACGTCCATACCAAGTTTGAGCTCAATCGGTTCCATAGGGGCGGAGCTAGGTCAAAACCCAAATTCGCAACTACAGCGAAATCCGCCATTTTACCCCCAATTAGGATCGAACTTTTTTCCGGCCCTATGGCAGCTGGGGCTCCGATTTTTTGCATGCATGTAGGGACCTCAAATGGCTACCTCAGTACCAAATTTGAGCTCAATCGGAGCCATAGGGGCGGAGCAAGGTTCAAACCCAACCTGCTCTTTGTGTATATGCATTTGACCTAATTCTAGGATCGAACTTTTCTCCGGCCCTATGGCAGCCGCGGCTCCAATTTTTTGCATGTGCGTAGGGACCTCGAATGCCTACGTCCATACCAAGTTTGCGCTCAATCGGTTCCATAGGGGCGGAGCTAGGTCCAAACCCAAATTCGCAACTACAGCGAAATCCGCCATTTTACCCCCAATTAGGATCGAACTTTTTTCCGGCCCTATGGCAGCTGGGGCTCCGATTTTTTGCATGCCTGTAGGGACCTCAAATGGCTACCTCAGTACCAAATTTGAGATCAATCGGAGCCATAGGGGCGGAGCAAGGTCCAAACCCAACCTGCTCTTTGTGTATATGCATTTGACCCACATCTAGGATCGAACTTTTCTCCGGCCCTATGGCAGCCGCGGCTCCAATTTTTTGCATGTGCGTAGGGACCTCGAATGCCTACGTCCATACCAAGTTTGAGCTCAATCGGTTCCATAGGGGCGGAGCTAGGTCCAAACCCAAATTCGCAACTACAGCGAAATCCGCCATTTTACCCCCAATTAGGATCGAACTTTTTTCCGGCCCTATAGCAGCTGGGGCTCCGATTTTTTGCATGCCTGTAGGGACCTCAAATGGCTACCTCAGTACCAAATTTGAGCTCAATCGGAGCCATAGGGGCGGAGCAAGGTCCAAACCCAACCTGGTCTTTGTGTATATGCATTTGACCCAATTCTAGGATCGAATTTTTCTCAGGCCCTATGGCAGCCGCGGCTCCAATTTTTTGCATGTGCGTAGGGACCTCGAATGCCTACGTCCATACCAAGTTTAAGCTCAATCGGTTCCATAGGGGCGGAGCTAGGTCCAAACCCAAATTCGCGACTACAGCGAAATCTGCCATTTTACCCCCAATTAGGATCGAACTTTTTTCCGGCCCTATTGCAGCTGAGGCTCCGATTTTTTGCATGCCTGTAGGGACCTCAAATGGCTACCTCAGTACCAAATTTGAGCTCAATCGGAGCCATAGGGGCGGAGCAAGGTCCAAACCAAACCTGCTCTTTGTGTATATGCATTTGACCCAATTCTAGGATCGAACTTTTCTCCGGCCCTATGGCAGCCGCGGCTCCAATTTTTTGCATGTGCGTAGGGACCTCGAATGCCTACGTCCATACCAAGTTTGAGCTCAATCGGTTCCATAGGGGCGGAGCTAGGTCCAAACCCAAATTCGCAACTACAGCGAAATCCGCCATTTTACCCCCAATTAGGATCGAACTTTTTTCCGGCCCTATGGCAGCTGGGGCTCCGATTTTTTGCATGCCTGTAGGGACCTCAAATGGCTACCTCAGTACCAAATTTGAGCTCAATCGGAGCCATAGGGGCGGAGCAAGGTCCAAACCCAACATGCTCTTTGTGTATATGCATTTGACCCAATTCTAGGATCGAACTTTTCTCCGGCCCTATGGCAGCCGCGGCTTCAATTTTTTGCATGTGCGTAGGGACCTCGAATGCCTACGTCCATACCAAGTTTGAGCTCAATCGGTTCCATAGGGGCGGAGCTAGGTCCAAACCCAAATTCGCAACTACAGCGAAATCCGCCATTTTACCCCCAATTAGGATCGAACTTTTTTCCGGCCCTATGGCAGCTGGGGCTCCGATTTTTTGCATGCCTGTAGGGACCTCAAATAGCTACCTCAGTACCAAATTTGAGCTCAATCGGAGCCATAGGGGCGGAGCAAGGTCCAAACCCAACATGCTCTTTGTGTATATGCATTTGACCCAATTCTAGGATCGAACTTTTCTCCGGCCCTATGGCAGCCGCGGCTCCAATTTTTTGCATGTGCGTAGGGACCTCGAATGCCTACGTCCATACCAAGTTTGAGCTCAATCGGTTCCATAGGGGCGGAGCTAGGTCCAAACCCAAATTCGCAACTACAGCGAAATCCGCCATTTTACCCCCAATTAGGATCGAACTTTTTTCCGGCCCTATGGCAGCTGGGGCTCCGATTTTTTGCATGCCTGTAGGGACCTCAAATGGCTACCTCAGTACCAAATTTGAGCTCAATCGGAGCCATAGGGGCGGAGCAAGGTCCAAACCCAACCTGCTCTTTGTGTATATGCATTTGACCCACATCTAGGATCGAACTTTTCTCCGGCCCTATGGCAGCCGCGGCTCCAATTTTTTGCATGTGCGTAGGGACCTCGAATGCCTACGTCCATACCAAGTTTGAGCTCAATCGGTTCCATAGGGGCGAAGCTAGGTCCAAACCCAAATTTGCCACTACAGCGAAATCCGCCATAACCCCCAATTAGGATCGAACTTTTTTCCGGCCCTATGGCAGCTGGGGCTCCGATTTTTTGCATGCCTGTAGGGACCTCAAATGGCTACCTCAGTACCAAATTTGAGCTCAATCGGAGCCATAGGGGCGGAGCAAGGTCCAAACCCAACCTGCTCTTTGTGTATATGCATTTGACCCAGTTCTAGGATCCACTTTTTCTCCGGCCCTATGGCAGCCGCGGCTCCAATTTTTTGCATGTGCGTAGGGACCTCGAATGCCTACGTCCATACCAAGTTTGAGCTCAATCGGTTCCATAGGGGCGGAGCTAGGTCCAAACCCAAATTCGCAACTACAGCGAAATCCGCCATTTTACCCCCAATTAGGATCGAACTTTTTTCCGGCCCTATTGCAGCTGGGGCTCCGATTTTTTGCATGCCTGTAGGAACTTCAAATGGCTACCTCAGTACCAAATTTGAGCTCAATCGGAGCCATAGGGGCGGAGCAAGGTCCAAACCCAACCTGCTCTTTGTGTATATGCATTTGACCCAATTCTAGGATCGAACTTTTCTCCGGCCCTATGGCAGCCGCGGCTCCAATTTTTTGCATGTGCGTAGGGACCTCGAATGCCTACGTCCATACCAAGTTTGAGTTCAATCGGTTCCATAGGGGCGGAGCTAGGTCCAAACCTAAATTCGCAACTACAGCGAAATCCGCCATTTTACCCCCAATTAGGATCGAACTTTTTTCCGGCCCTATGGCAGCTGGGGCTCCGATTTTTTGCATGCCTGTGGGGACCTCAAATGGCTACCTCAGTACCAAATTTGAGCTCAATCGGAGCCATAGGGGTGGAGCAAGGTCCAAACCCAACCTGCTCTTTGTGTATATGCATTTGACCCAATTCTAGGATCGAACTTTTCTCCGGCCCTATGGCAGCCGTGGCTTCAATTTTTTGCATGTCCGTAGGGACCTCGAATGCCTACGTCCATACCAAGTTTGAGCTCAATCGGTTCCATAGGGGCGGAGCTAGGTCCAAACCTAAATTCGCAACTACAGCGAAATCCGCCATTTTACCCCCAATTAGGCTCGAAGTTTTTTCCGGCCCTATGGCAGCTGGGGCTCCGATTTTTTGCATGCCTGTGGGGACCTCAAATGGCTACCTCAGTACCAAATTTGAGCTCAATCGGAGCCATAGGGGTGGAGCAAGGTCCAAACCCAACCTGCTCTTTGTGTATATGCATTTGAACCAATTCTAGGATCGAACTTTTCTCCGGCCCTATGGCAGCCGCGGCTCCAATTTTTTGCATGTGCATAGGGACCTCGAATGCCTACGTCCATACCAAGTTTGAGCTCAATCGGTTCCATAGGGGCGGAGCTAGGTCCAAACCCAAATTCGCAACTACAGCGAAATCCGCCATTTTACCCCCAATTAGGATCGAATTTTTTTCCGGCCCTATGGCAGCTGGGGCTCCGATTTTTTGCTTGCCTGTAGGGACCTCAAATGGCTACCTCAGTACCAAATTTGAGCTCAATCGGAGCCATAGGGGCGGAGCAAGGTCCAAACCCAAACTGCTCTTTGTGTATATGCATTTGACCCAATTCTAGGATCGAACTTTTCTCCGGCCCTATGGTAGCCGCGGCTCCAATTTTTTGCATGTGCGTAGTGACCTCGAATTCTTACGTCCATACCAAGTTTGAGCTCAATCGGTTCCATAGGGGCGGAGCTAGGTCCAAACCCAAATTCGCAACTACAGCGAAATCCGCCATTTTACCCCCAATTAGGATCGAACTTTTTTCCGGCCCTATGGCAGCTGGAGCTCCGATTTTTTGCATGCCTGTAGGGACCTCAAATGGCTACCTCAGTACCAAATTTGAGCTCAATCGGAGCCATAGGGGCGGAGCAAGGTCCAAACCCAACATGCTCTTTGTGTATATGCATTTGACCCAATTCTAGGATCCAACTTTTCTCCGGCCCTATGGCAGCCGCGGCTCCAATTTTTTGCATGTGCGTAGGGACCTCGAATGCCTACGTCCATACCAAGTTTGAGCTCAATCGGTTCCATAGGGGCGGAGCTAGGTCCAAACCCAAATTCGCAACTACAGCGAAATCCGCCATTTTACCCCCAATTAGGATCGAACTTTTTTCCGGCCCTATGGCAGCTGGGGCTCCGATTTTTTGCATGCCTGTAGGGACCTCAAATGGCTACCTCAGTACCAAATTTGAGCAACATCGGAGCCATAGGGGCGGAGCAAGGTCCAAACCCAACCTGCACTTTGTGTATATGAATTTGACCCAATTCTAGGATCGAACTTTTCTCCGGCCCTATGGAAGCCGCGGCTCCAATTTTTCGCATGTGCGTAGGGACCTCGAATGCCTACGTCCATAACAAGTTTGAGCTCAATCGGTTCCATAGGGGCGGAGCTAGGTCCAAACCCAAATTCGCAACTACAGCGAAATCCGCCATTTTACCCCCAATTAGGATCGAACTTTTTTCCGGCCCTATGGCAGCTGGGGCTCCGATTTTTTGCATGCCTGTGGAGACCTCGAATGGCTACCTCAGTACCAAATTTGAGCTCAATCGGAGCCATAGGGGCGGAGCAAGGTCCAAACCCAACCTGCTCTTTGTGTATATGCATTTGACCCAATTCTAGGATCGAACTTTTCTCCGGCCCTATGGCAGCCGCGGCTCCAATTTTTTGCATGTGCGTAGGGACCTCGAATGCCTACGTCCATACCAAGTTTGAGCTCAATCGGTTCCATAGGGGCGGAGCTAGGTCCAAACCCAAATTCGCAACTACAGCGAAATCCGCCAGTTTACCCCCAATTAGGATCGAACTTTTTTCCGGCCCTATGGCAGCCGCGGCTCCAATTTTTTGCATGTGCGTAGGGACCTCGAATGCCTACGTCCATACCAAGTTTGAGCTCAATCGGTTCCATAGGGGCGGAACTAGGTCCAAACCCAAATTCGCAACTACAGCGAAATCCGCTAGTTTACCCAGAATTAGGATCGAACTTTTTTCCGGCCCTATGGCAGCCGCGGCTTCAATTTTTTGCATGTGCGTAGGGACCTCGAATGCCTACGTCCATACCAAGTTTGAGCTCAATCGGTTCCATAGGGGCGGAACTAGGTCTTAACCCAAATTCGCAACTAAAGCTAAATCCGCCATTTTACCCCCAATTAGGATCGAACTTTTTTCCGGCCCTATGGCAGCTGGGGCTCCGATTTTTTGCATGCCTGTAGGGACCTCAAATGGCTACCTCAGTACCAAATTTGAGCTCAATCGGAGCCATAGGGGCGGAGCAAGGTCCAAACCCAACTTGCTCTTTGTGTATTTTAATTTGACCCAATTCTAGGATCGAACTTTTCTCCGGCCCTAAGGCAGTCGCGGCTCCAATTTTTTGCATGTGCGTAGGGACCTCGAATGCCTACGTCCATACCAAGTTTGAGCTCAATCGGTTCCATAGGGGCGGAGCTAGGTCCAAACCCAAATTCGCAACTACAGCGAAATCCGCCATTTTACCCCCAATTAGGATCGAACTTTTTTCCGGCCCTATTGCAGCTGGGGCTCCGATTTTTTGCATGCCTGTAGGGACCTCAAATGGCTACCTCAGTACCAAATTTGAGCTCAATCGGAGCCATAGGGGCGGTACAAGGTCCAAACCCAACCTGCTCTTTGTGTATATGCATTTGACCCAATTCTAGGATCGAACTTTTCTCCGGCCCTATGGCAGCCGCGGCTCCAATTTTTTGCATGTGCGTAGGGACCTCGAATTCCTACGTCCAAACCAAGTTTGAGCTCAATCGGTTCCATAGGGGCGGAGCTAGGTCCAAACCCAAATTCGCAACTACAGCGAAATCCGCCATTTTAATCCAATTAGGATCGAATTTTTTTCCGGCCCTATGGCAGCTGGGGCTCCGATTTTTTGCATGCCTGTAGGGACCTCAAATGGCTACCTCAGTACCAAATTTGAGCTCAATCGGAGCCATAGGGGCGGAGCAAGGTCCAAACCCAACCTGCTCTTTGTGTATATGCATTTGACCCAATTCTAGGATCGAACTTTTCTCCGGCCCTATGGCAGCCGCGACTCTAATCTTTTGCATGTGCGTAGGGACCTCGAATGCCTACGTCCATACCAAATTTGAGCTCAATCGGTTCCATAGGGGCGGAGCTAGGTCCAAACCCAAATTCGCAACTACAGCGAAATCCGCCATTTTACCCCCAATTAGGATCGAACTTTTTTCCGGCCCTATGGCAGCTGGGGCTCCAATTTTTTGCATGCCTGTAGGGATCTTAAATGGCTACCTCAGTACCAAATTTGAGCTCAATCGGAGCCATAGGGGCGGAGCAAGGTCCAAACCCAACCTGCTCTTTGTGTATATGCATTTGACCCAATTCTAGGATCGAACTTTTCTCCGGCCCTATGGCAGCCGCGGCTCCAATTTTTTGCATGTGCGTAGGGACCTCGAATTCCTACGTCCATACCAAGTTTGAGCTCAATCGGTTCCATAGGGGCGGAGCTAGGTCCAAACCCAAATTCGCAACTACAGCGAAATCCGCCATTTTACCCCCAATTAGGATCGAATTTTTTTCCGGCCCTATGGCAGCTGGGGCTCCGATTTTTTGCATGCCTGTAGGGACCTCAAATGGCTACCTCAGTACCAAATTTGAGCTCAATCGGAGCCATAGGGGCGGAGCAAGGTCCAAACCCAACCTGCTCTTTGTGTATATGCATTTGACCCAATTCTAGGATCGAACTTTTCTCCGGCCCTATGGCAGCCGCGGCTCCAATTTTTTGCATGTGCGTAGGGACCTCGAATGCCTACGTCCATACCAAGTTTGAGTTCAATCGGTTCCATAGGGGCGGAGCTAGGTCCAAACCTAAATTCGCAACTACAGCGAAATCCGCCATTTTACCCCCAATTAGGATCGAACTTTTTTCCGGCCCTATGGCAGCTGGGGCTCCGATTTTTTGCATGCCTGTGGGGACCTCAAATGGCTACCTCAGTACCAAATTTGAGCTCAATCGGAGCCATAGGGGTGGAGCAAGGTCCAAACCCAACCTGCTCTTTGTGTATATGCATTTGACCCAATTTTAGGATCGAACTTTTCTCCGGCCCTATGGCAGCCGTGGCTTCAATTTTTTGCATGTCCGTAGGGACCTCGAATGCCTACGTCCATACCAAGTTTGAGCTCAATCGGTTCCATAGGGGCGGAGCTAGGTCCAAACCTAAATTCGCAACTACAGCGAAATCCGCCATTTTACCCCCAATTAGGCTCGAAGTTTTTTCCGGCCCTATGGCAGCTGGGGCTCCGATTTTTTGCATGCCTGTGGGGACCTCAAATGGCTACCTCAGTACCAAATTTGAGCTCAATCGGAGCCATAGGGGTGGAGCAAGGTCCAAACCCAACCTGCTCTTTGTGTATATGCATTTGAACCAATTCTAGGATCGAACTTTTCTCCGGCCCTATGGCAGCCGCGGCTCCAATTTTTTGCATGTGCGTAGGGACCTCGAATGCCTACGTCCATACCAAGTTTGAGCTCAATCGGTTCCATAGGGGCGGAGCTAGGTCCAAACCCAAATTCGCAACTACAGCGAAATCCGCCATTTTACCCCCAATTAGGATCGAATTTTTTTCCGGCCCTATGGCAGCTGGGGCTCCGATTTTTTGCTTGCCTGTAGGGACCTCAAATGGCTACCTCAGTACCAAATTTGAGCTCAATCGGAGCCATAGGGGCGGAGCAAGGTCCAAACCCAAACTGCTCTTTGTGTATATGCATTTGACCCAATTCTAGGATCGAACTTTTCTCCGGCCCTATGGTAGCCGCGGCTCCAATTTTTTGCATGTGCGTAGTGACCTCGAATTCCTACGTCCATACCAAGTTTGAGCTCAATCGGTTCCATAGGGGCGGAGCTAGGTCCAAACCCAAATTCGCAACTACAGCGAAATCCGCCATTTTACCCCCAATTAGGATCGAACTTTTTTCCGGCCCTATGGCAGCTGGAGCTCCGATTTTTTGCATGCCTGTAGGGACCTCAAATGGCTACCTCAGTACCAAATTTGAGCTCAATCGGAGCCATAGGGGCGGAGCAAGGTCCAAACCCAACATGCTCTTTGTGTATATGCATTTGACCCAATTCTAGGATCCAACTTTTCTCCGGCCCTATGGCAGAAGCGGCTCCAATTTTTTGCATGTGCGGAGGGACCTCGAATGCCTACGTCCATACCAAGTTTGAGCTCAATCGGTTCCATAGGGGCGGAGCTAGGTCCAAACCCAAATTCGCAACTACAGCGAAATCCGCCATTTTACCCCCAATTAGGATCGAACTTTTTTCCGGCCCTATGGCAGCTGGGGCTCCGATTTTTTGCATGCCTGTAGGGACCTCAAATGGCTACCTCAGTACCAAATTTGAGCAACATCGGAGCCATAGGGGCGGAGCAAGGTCCAAACCCAACCTGCACTTTGTGTATATGAATTTGACCCAATTCTAGGATCGAACTTTTCTCCGGCCCTATGGAAGCCGCGGCTCCAATTTTTCGCATGTGCGTAGGGACCTCGAATGCCTACGTCCATAACAAGTTTGAGCTCAATCGGTTCCATAGGGGCGGAGCTAGGTCCAAACCCAAATTCGCAACTACAGCGAAATCCGCCATTTTACCCCCAATTAGGATCGAACTTTTTTCCGGCCCTATGGCAGCTGGGGCTCCGATTTTTTGCATGCCTGTGGAGACCTCGAATGGCTACCTCAGTACCAAATTTGAGCTCAATCGGAGCCATAGGGGCGGAGCAAGGTCCAAACCCAACCTGCTCTTTGTGTATATGCATTTGACCCAATTCTAGGATCGAACTTTTTTCCGGCCCTATGGCAGCCGCGGCTCCAATTTTTTGCATGTGCGTAGGGACCTCGAATGCCTACGTCCATACCAAGTTTGAGCTCAATCGGTTCCATAGGGGCGGAGCTAGGTCCAAACCCAAATTCGCAACTACAGCGAAATCCGCCAGTTTACCCCCAATTAGGATCGAACTTTTTTCCGGCCCTATGGCAGCCGCGGCTCCAATTTTTTGCATGTGCGTAGGGACCTCGAATGCCTACGTCCATACCAAGTTTGAGCTCAATCGGTTCCATAGGGGCGGAACTAGGTCCAAACCCAAATTCGCAACTACAGCGAAATCCGCCAGTTTACCCCCAATTAGGATCGAACTTTTTTCCGGCCCTATGGCAGCCGCGGCTCCAATTTTTTGCATGTGCGTAGGGACCTCGAATGCCTACGTCCATACCAAGTTTGAGCTCAATCGGTTCCATAGGGGCGGAGCTAGGTCTTAACCCAAATTCGCAACTAAAGCTAAATCCGCCATTTTACCCCCAATTAGGATCGAACTTTTTTCCGGCCCTATGGCAGCTGGGGCTCCGATTTTTTGCATGCCTGTAGGGACCTCAAATGGCTACCTCAGTACCAAATTTGAGCTCAATCGGAGCCATAGGGGCGGAGCAAGGTCCAAACCCAACCTGCTCTTTGTGTATTTGAATTTGACCCAATTCTAGGATCGAACTTTTCTCCGGCCCTAAGGCAGTCGCGGCTCCAATTTTTTGCATGTGCGTAGGGACCTCGAATGCCTACGTCCATACCAAGTTTGAGCTCAATCGGTTCCATAGGGGCGGAGCTAGGTCCAAACCCAAATTCGCAACTACAGCGAAATCCGCCATTTTACCCCCAATTAGGATCGAACTTTTTTCCGGCCCTATTGCAGCTGGGGCTCCGATTTTTTGCATGCCTGTAGGGACCTCAAATGGCTACCTCAGTACCAAATTTGAGCTCAATCGGAGCCATAGGGGCGGTACAAGGTCCAAACCCAACCTGCTCTTTGTGTATATGCATTTGACCCAATTCTAGGATCGAACTTTTCTCCGGCCCTATGGCAGCCGCGGCTCCAATTTTTTGCATGTGCGTAGGGACCTCGAATTCCTACGTCCATACCAAGTTTGAGCTCAATCGGTTCCATAGGGGCGGAGCTAGGTCCAAACCCAAATTCGCAACTACAGCGAAATCCGCCATTTTAATCCAATTAGGATCGAATTTTTTTCCGGCCCTATGGCAGCTGGGGCTCCGATTTTTTGCATGCCTGTAGGGACCTCAAATGGCTACCTCAGTACCAAATTTGAGCTCAATCGGAGCCATAGGGGCGGAGCAAGGTCCAAACCCAACCTGCTCTTTGTGTATATGCATTTGACCCAATTCTAGGATCGAACTTTTCTCCGGCCCTATGGCAGCCGCGACTCTAATCTTTTGCATGTGCGTAGGGACCTCGAATGCCTACGTCCATACCAAATTTGAGCTCAATCGGTTCCATAGGGGCGGAGCTAGGTCCAAACCCAAATTCGCAACTACAGCGAAATCCGCCATTTTACCCCCAATTAGGATCGAACTTTTTTCCGGCCCTATGGCAGCTGGGGCTCCAATTTTTTGCATGCCTGTAGGGATCTTAAATGGCTACCTCAGTACCAAATTTGAGCTCAATCGGAGCCATAGGGGCGGAGCAAGGTCCAAACCCAACCTGCTCTTTGTGTATATGCATTTGAACCAATTCTAGGATCGAACTTTTCTCCGGCCCTATGGCAGCCGCGGCTCCAATTTTTTGCATGTGCGTAGGGACCTCGAATTCCTACGTCCATACCAAGTTTGAGCTCAATCGGTTCCATAGGGGCGGAGCTAGGTCCAAACCCAAATTCGCAACTACAGCGAAATCCGCCATTTTACCCCCAATTAGGATCGAATTTTTTTCCGGCCCTATGGCAGCTGGGGCTCCGATTTTTTGCATGCCTGTAGGGACCTCAAATGGCTACCTCAGTACCAAATTTGAGCTCAATCGGAGCCATAGGGGCGGAGCAAGGTCCAAACCCAACCTGCTCTTTGTGTATATGCATTTGACCCAATTCTAGGATCGAACTTTTCTCCGGCCCTATGGCAGCCGCGGCTCTAATCTTTTGCATGTGCGTAGGGACCTCGAATGCCTACGTCCATACCAAGTTTGAGCTCAATCGGTCCCATAGGGGCGGAGCTAGGTCCAAACCCAAATTCGCAACTACAGCGAAATCCGCCATTTTACCCCCAATTAGGATCGAACTTTTTTCCGGCCCTATGGCAGCTGGGGCTCCAATTTTTTGCATGCCTGTAGGGATCTCAAATGGCTACCTCAGTACCAAATTTGAGCTCAATCGGAGCCATAGGGGCGGAGCAAGGTCCAAACCCAACCTGCTCTTTGTGTATATGCATTTGACCAAATTCTAGGATCGAACTTTTCTCCGGCCCTATGGCAGCCGCGGCTCCAATTTTTTGCATGTGCGTAGGGACCTCGAATGCCTACGTCCATACTAAGTTTGAGCTCAATCGGTTCCATAGGGGCGGAGCTAGGTCCAAACCTAAATTCGCAACTACAGCGAAATCCGCCATTTGACCCCCAATTAGGATCGAACTTTTTTCCGGCCCTATGGCAGCTAGGGCTCCGATTTTTTGCATGCCTGTAGGGACCTCAAATGGCTACCTCAGTACCAAATTTGAGCTCAATCGGAGCCATAGGGGCGGAGCAAGGTCCTAACCCAAAGTACTCTTTGTGTATATGCATTTGACCCAGTTCTAGGATCGAACTTTTCTCCGGCCCTATGGCAGCCGCGGCTCCAATTTTTTGCATGTGCGTAGGGACCTCGAATGCCTACGTCCATACCAAGTTTGAGCTCAATCGGTTCCATAGGGGCGGAGTTAGGTCCAAACCCAAATTCGCAACTACAGCGAAATCCGCCATTTAACCTCCAATTAGGATCGAACTTTTTTCCGGCCCTATGGCAGCTGGGGCTCCGATTTTTTGCATGCCTGTAGGGACCTCAAATGGCTACCTCAGTACCAATTTTGAGCTCAATCGGAGCCATAGGGGCGGAGCAAGGTCCAAACCCAACCTGCTCTTTGTGTATATGCATTTGACCCATTTCTAGGATCGAACTTTTCTCCGGCCCTATGGCAGCTGCGGCTCCAATTTTTTGCATGTGCGTAGGGACCTCGAATTCCTACGTCCATACCAAGTTTGAGCTAAATCGGTTCCATAGGGGCGGAGCTAGGTCCAAACCCAAATTCGCAACTACAGCGAAATCCGCCAGTTTACCCCCAATTAGGATCGAACTTTTTTCCGGCCCTATGGCAGCTGGGGCTCCGATTTTTTGCATGCCTGTAGGGATCTCAAATGGCTACCTCAGTACCAAATTTGAGCTCAATCGGAGCCATAGGGGCGGAGCAAGGTCCAAACCCAACCTGCTCTTTGTGTATATGCATTTGACCCAATTCTAGGATCGAACTTTTCTCCGGCCCTATGGCAGCCGCGGCTCCAATTTTTTGCATGTGCGTAGGGACCTCGAATGCCTACGTCCATACCAAGTTTGAGCTCAATCGGAGCCATAGGGGCGGAGCAAGGTCCAAACCCAACCTGCTCTTTGTGTATATGCATTTGACCCATTTCTAGGATCGAACTTTTCTCCGGCCCTATGGCAGCTGCGGCTCCGATTTTTTGCATGCCTGTAGGGACCTCAAATGACTACCTCAGTACCAAATTTGAGCTCAATCGGAGCCATAGGGGCGGAGCAAGGTCCAAACCCAACCTGATCTTTGTGTATATTCATTTGACCCAATTCTAGGATCGAACTTTTCTCCGGCCCTATGGCAGCCGCGGCTCCAATTTTTTGCATGTGCGTAGGGACCTCGAATGCCTACGTCCATACCAAGTTTGAGCTCAATCGGTTCCATAGGGGCGGAGCTAGGTCCAAACCAGAATTCGCAACTACAGCGAAATCCGCCATTTTACCCCCAATTAGGATCGAATTTTTTTCCGGCCCGATGGCAGCTGGGGCTCCGATTTTTTGCATGCCTGTAGGGACCTCAAATGGCTACCTCAGTACCAAATTTGAGCTCAATCGGAGCCATAGGGGCGGAGCAAGGTCCAAACCCAACCTGCTCTTTGTGTATATGCATTTGACCCAATTCTAGGATCGAACTTTTCTCCGGCCCTATTGCAGCCGCGGCTCCAATTTTTTCCATGTTCGTAGGGACCTCGAATGCCTACGTCCATACCAAGTTTGAGCTCAATCGGTTCCATAGGGGCGGAGCTAGGTCCAAACCCAAATTCGCAACTACAGCGAAATCCGCCATTTTACCCCCAATTAGGATCGAACTTTTTTCCGGCCCTATGGCAGCTGGGGCTCCGATTTTTTGCATGCCTGTAGGGATCTCAAATGGCTACCTCAGTACCAAATTTGAACTCAATCGGAGCCATAGGGGTGGAGCAAGGTCCAAACCCAACCTGCTCTTTGTGTATATGCATTTGACCCAATTCTAGGATCGAACTTTTCTCCGGCCCTATGGCAGCCGCGGCTCCAATTTTTTGCATGTGCGTAGGGACCTCGAATGCTTACGTCCATACTAAGTTTGAGCTCAATCGGTTCCATAGGGGCGGAGCTAGGTCCAAACCTAAATTCGCAACTACAGCGAAATCCGCCATTTGACCCCCAATTAGGATCGAACTTTTTTCCGGCCCTATGGCAGCTAGGGCTCCGAGCTTTTGCATGCCTGTAGGGACCTCAAATGGCTACCTCAGTACCAAATTTGAGCTCAATCGGAGCCATAGGGGCGGAGCAAGGTCCAAACCCAACCTGCTCTTTGTGTATATGCATTTGACCCAGTTCTAGGATCGAACTTTTCTCCGGCCCTATGGCAGCCGCGGCTCCAATTTTTTGCATGTGCGTAGGGAGCTCGAATGCCTACGTCCATACCAAGTTTGAGCTCAATCGGTTCCATAGGGGCGGAGCTAGGTCCAAACCCAAATTCGCAACTACAGCGAAATCCGCCATTTTACCCCCAATTAGGATCGAACTTTTTACCGGCCCTATGGCAGCTAGGGCTCCGATTTTTTGCATGCCTGTAGGGACCTCAAATGGCTACCTCAGTACCAAATTTGAGCTCAATCGGAGCCATAGGGGCGGAGCAAGGTCCAAACCCAACCTGCTCTTTGTGTATATGCATTTGACCCAATTCTAGGATCGAACTTTTCTCCGGCCCTATGGCAGCCGCGGCTCTAATCTTTTGCATGTGCGTAGGGACCTCGAATGCCTACGTCCATACCAAGTTTGAGCTCAATCGGTTCCATAGGGGGGGAGCTAGGTCCAAACCCAAATTCGCAACTACAGCGAAATCCGCCATTTTACCCCCAATTAGGATCGAACTTTTTTCAGGCCCTATGGCAGCTGGGGCTCCAATTTTTTGCATGCCTGTAGGGATCTCAAATGGCTACCTCAGTACCAAATTTGAGCTCAATCGGAGCCATAGGGGCGGAGCAAGGTCCAAACCCAACCTGCTCTTTGTGTATATGCATTTGACCCAATTCTAGGATCGAACTTTTCTCCGGCCCTATGGCAGCCGCGGCTCCAATTTTTTGCATGTGCGTAGGGACCTCGAATTCCTACGTCCATACCAAGTTTGAGCTCAATCGGTTCCATAGGGGCGGAGCTAGGTCCAAACCCAAATTCGCAACTACAGCGAAATCCGCCATTTTATACCAATTAGGATCGAATTTTTTTCCGGCCCTATGGCAGCTGGGGCTCCGATTTTTTGCATGCCTGTAGGGACCTCAAATGGCTACCTCAGTACCAAATTTGAGCTCAATCGGAGCCATAGGGGCGGAGCAAGGTCCAAACCCAACCTGCTCTTTGTGTATATGCATTTGACCCAATTCTAGGATCGAACTTTTCTCCGGCCCTATGGCAGCCGCGGCTCCAATTTTTTGCATGTGCGTAGGGACCTCGAATGCCTACGTCCATACCAAGTTTGAGCTCAATCGGTTCCATAGGGGCGGAGCTAGGTCCAAACCCAAATTCGCAACTACAGCGAAATCCGCCATTTTACCCCCAATTAGGATCGAACTTTTTTCCGGCCCTATGGCAGCTGGGGCTCCAATTTTTTGCATGCCTGTAGGGATCTCAAATGGCTACCTCAGTACCAAATTTGAGCTCAATCGGAGCCATAGGGGCGGAGCAAGGTCCAAACCCAACCTGCTCTTTGTGTATTTGCATTTGACCAAATTCTAGGATCGAACTTTTCTCCGGCCCTATGGCAGCCGCGGCTCCAATTTTTTGCATGTGCGTAGGGAGCTCGAATGCCTACGTCCATACTAAGTTTGAGCTCAATCGGTTCCATAGGGGCGGAGCTAGGTCCAAACCTAAATTCGCAACTACAGCGAAATCCGCCATTTGACCCCCAATTAGGATCGAACTTTTTTCCGGCCCTATGGCAGCTAGGGCTCCGATTTTTTGCATGCCTGTAGGGACCTCAAATGGCTACCTCAGTACCAAATTTGAGCTCAATCGGAGCCATAGGGGCGGAGCAAGGTCCAAACCGAACCTGCTCTTTGTGTATATGCATTTGACCCAGTTCTAGGATCCACTTTTTCTCCGGCCCTATGGCAGCCGCGGCTCCAATTTTTTGCATGTGCGTAGGGACCTCGAATGCCTACGTCCATACCAAGTTTGAGCTCAATCGGTTCCATAGGGGCGGAGCTAGGTCCAAACCCAAATTCGCAACTACAGCGAAATCAGCCATTTTACCCCCAATAAGGATCGAAATTTTTTCCGGCCCTATGGCAGCTGGGGCTCCGATTTTTTGCATGCCTGTAGGGACCTCAAATGGCTACCTCAGTACCAAATTTGAGATCAATCGGAGCCATGGGGGCGGAGCAAGGTCCAAACCCAACCTGCTCTTTGTGTATATGCATTTGACCCAGTTCTAGGATCCAACTTTTCTCCGGCCCTATGGCAGCTGCGGCTCCAATTTTTTGCATGTGCGTAGGGACCTCGAATGCCTACGTCCATACCAAGTTTGAGCTCAATCGGTTCCATAGGGGCGGAGCAAGGTCCAAACCCAACCTGCTCTTTGTGTATATGCATTTGACCCATTTCTAGGATCGAACTTTTCTCCGGCCCTATGGCTGCTGCGGCTCCGATTTTTTGCATGCCTGTAGGGACCTCAAATGACTACCTCAGTACCAAATTTGAGCTCAATCGGAGCCATAGGGGCGGAGCAAGGTCCAAACCCAACCTGCTCTTTGTGTATATGCATTTGACCCAATTCTAGGATCGAACTTTTCTCCGGCCCTATGGCAGCCGCGGCTCCAATTTTTTGCATGTGCGTAGGGACCTCGAATGCCTACGTCCATACCAAGTTTGAGCTCAATCGGTTCCATAGGGGCGGAGCTAGGTCCAAACCAGAATTCGCAACTACAGCGAAATCCGCCATTTTACCCCCAATTAGGATCGAATTTTTTTCCGGCCCGATGGCAGCTGGGGCTCCGATTTTTTGCATGCCTGTAGGGACCTCAAATGGCTACCTCAGTACCAAATTTGAGCTCAATCGGAGCCATAGGGGCGGAGCAAGGTCCAAACCCAACCTGCTCTTTGTGTATATGCATTTGACCCAATTCTAGGATCGAACTTTTCTCCGGCCCTATTGCAGCCGCGGCTCCAATTTTTTCCATGTTCGTAGGGACCTCGAATGCCTACGTCCATACCAAGTTTGAGCTCAATCGGTTCCATAGGGGCGGAGCTAGGTCCAAACCCAAATTCGCAACTACAGCGAAATCCGCCATTTTACCCCCAATTAGGATCGAACTTTTTTCCGGCCCTATGGCAGCTGGGGCTCCGATTTTTTGCATGCCTGTAGGGATCTCAAATGGCTACCTCAGTACCAAATTTGAACTCAATCGGAGCCATAGGGGTGGAGCAAGGTTCAAACCCAACCTGCTCTTTGTGTATATGCATTTGACCCAATTCTAGGATCGAACTTTTCTCCGGCCCTATGGCAGCCGCGGCTCCAATTTTTTGCATGTGCGTAGGGACCTCGAATGCTTACGTCCATACTAAGTTTGAGCTCAATCGGTTCCATAGGGGCGGAGCTAGGTCCAAACCTAAATTCGCAACTACAGCGAAATCCGCCATTTGACCCCCAATTAGGATCGAACTTTTTTCCGGCCCTATGGCAGCTAGCTCTCCGAGCTTTTGCATGCCTGTAGGGACCTCAAATGGCTACCTCAGTACCAAATTTGAGCTCAATCGGAGCCATAGGGGCGGAGCAAGGTCCAAACCCAACCTGCTCTTTGTGTATATGCATTTGACCCAGTTCTAGGATCCAACTTTTCTCCGGCCCTATGGCAGCCGCGGCTCCAATTTTTTGCATGTGCGTAGGGACCTCGAATGCCTACGTCCATACCAAGTTTGAGCTCAATCGGTTCCATAGGGGCGGAGCTAGGTCCAAACCCAAATTCGCAACTACAGCGAAATCCGCCATTTTACCCCCAATTAGGATCGAACTTTTTACCGGCATTATGGCAGCTGGGGCTCCGATTTTTTGCATGCCTGTAGGGACCTCAAATGGCTACCTCAGTACCAAATTTGAGCTCAATCGGAGCCATAGGGGCGGAGCAAGGTCCAAACCCAACCTGCTCTTTGTGTATATGCATTTGACCCAATTCTAGGATCGAACTTTTCTCCGGCCCTATGGCAGCCGCGGCTCCAATTTTTTGCATGTGCGTAGGGACCTCGAATGCCTACGTCCATACCAAGTTTGAGCTCAATCGGTTCCATAGGGGCGGAGTTAGGTCCAAACCCAAATTCGCAACTACAGCGAAATCCGCCATTTTACCTCCAATTAGGATCGAACTTTTTTCCGACCCTATGGCAGCTTGGGCTCCGATTTTTTGCATGCCTGTAGGGACCTCAAATGGCTACCTCAGTACCAAATTTGAGCTCAATCGGAGCCATAGGGGCGGAGCAAGGTCCAAACCCAACCTCCTCTTTGTGTATATGCATTTGACCCATTTCTAGGATCGAACTTTTCTCCGGCCCTATGGCAGCCGCTTCTCCAATTATTTGCATGTGCGTAGGGACCTCGAATGCCTACGTCCATACCAAGTTTGAGCTCAATCGGTTCCATAGGGGCGGAGCTAGGTCCAAACCCAAATTCGCAACTACAGCGAAATCCGCCATTTTCCCCCAAGTTTGATCGAACTTTTTTCCGGCCCTATGGCAGCTGGGGCTCCGATTTTTTGCATGCCTGTAGGGACCTCAAATGGCTACCTCAGTACCAAATTTGAGATCAATCGGAGCCTTTGGGGCGGAGCAAGGTCCAAACCCAACCTGCTCTTTGTGTTTATGCATTTGACCCAATTCTAGGATCGAACTTTTCTCCTCCCCTATGGCAGCCGCGGCTATAATTTTTTGCATGTGCGTAGGGACCTCGAATGCCTACGTCCATACCAAGTTTGAGCTCAATCGGTTCCATAGGGGCGGAGCAAGGTCCAAACCCAACCTGCTCTTTGTGTATATGCATTTGACCCATTTCTAGGATCGAATTTTTCTCCGGCCCTATGGCAGCTGGGGCTCCGATTTTTTGCATGCCTGTAGGGACCTCAAATGGCTACCTCAGTACCAAATTTGAGCTCAATCGGAGCCATAGGGGCGGAGCAAGGTCCAAACCCAACCTGCTCTTTGTGTATATGCATTTGACCCAATTCTAGGATCGAACTTTTCACCAGCCCTATGGCAGCCGCGGCTCCAATTTTTTGCATGTGCGTAGGGACCTCGAATGCCTACGTCCATACCAAGTTTGAGCTCAATCGGTTCCATAGGGGCGGAGCTAGGTCCAAACCCAAATTCGCAACTACAGCGAAATCCGCCAGTTTACCCCCAATTAGGATCGAACTTTTTTCCGGCCCTATGGCAGCTGGGGTTCCGATTTTTTGCATGCCTGTAGGGATCTCGAATGCCTACGTCCATACCAAGTTTGAGCTCAATCGGAGCCATAGGGGCGGAGCAAGGTCCAAACCCAACCTGCTCTTTGTGTATATGCATTTGACCAAATTCTAGGATCGAACTTTTCTCCGGCCCTATGGCAGCCGCGGCTCCAATATTTTGCATGTGCGTAGGGACCTCGAATGCCTACGTCCATACCAAGTTTGAGCTCAATCGGAGCCATAGGGGCGGAGCAAGGTCCAAACCCAACCTGCTCTTTGTGTATATGCATTTGACCAAATTCTAGGATCGAACTTTTCTCCGGCCCTATGGCAGCCGCGGCTCCAATTATTTGCATGTGCGTAGGGACCTCGAATGTCTACGTCCATACCAAGATTGAGCTCAATCGGTTCCATAGGGGCGGAGCTAGGTCCAAACCCAAATTCGCAACTACAGCGAAATCCGCCATTTTACCCCCAATAAGGATCGAACTTTTTTCCGGCCCTATGGCAGCTGGGGCTCCGATTTTTTGCATGCCTGTAGGGACCTCAAATGGCTACCTCAGTACCAAATTTGAGATCAATCTGAGCCATAGGGGCGGAGCAAGGTCCAAACCCAACCTGCTCTTTGTGTTTATGCATTTGACCCAATTCTAGGATCGAACTTTTCTCCGGCCCTATGGCAGCCGCGGCTCTAATTTTTTGCATGTGCGTAGGGACCTCGAATGCCTACGTCCATACCAAGTTTGAGCTCAATCGGTTCCATAGGGGCGGAGCAAGGTCCAAACCCAACCTGCTCTTTGTGTATATGCATTTGACCCATTTCTAGGATCGGTTTTTTCTCCGGCCCTATGGCAGCTGCGGCTCCGATTTTTTGCATGCCTGTAGGGACCTCAAATGGCTACCTCAGTACCAAATTTGAGCTCAATCGGAGCCATAGGGGCGGAGCAAGGTCCAAACCCAACCTGCTCTTTGTGTATATGCATTTGACCCAATTCTAGGATCGAACTTTTCTCCAGCCCTATGGCAGCCGCGGCTCCAATTTTTTGCATGTGCGTAGGGACCTCAAATGCCTACGTCCATACCAAGTTTGAGCTCAATCGGTTCCATAGGGGCGGAGCTAGGTCCAAACCGAAATTCGCAACTACAGCGAAATCCGCCATTTTACCCCCAATAAGGATCGAACTTTTTTCCGGCCCTATGGCAGCTGGGGCTCCGATTTTTTGCATGCCTGTAGGGACCTCAAATGGCTACCTCAGTACCAAATTTGAGATCAATCGGAGCCATAGGGGCGGAGCAAGGTCCAAACCCAACCTGCTCTTTGTGTTTATGCATTTGACCCAATTCTAGGATCGAACTTTTCTCCGGCCCTATGGCAGCCGCGGCTCTAATTTTTTGCATGTGCGTAGGGTCCTCGAATGCCTACGTCCATACCAAGTTTGAGCTCAATCGGTTCCATAGGGGCGGAGCAAGGTCCAAACCCAACCTGCTCTTTGTGTATATGCATTTGACCCATTTCTAGGATCGAACTTTTCTCCGGCCCTATGGCAGCTGCGGCTCCGATTTTTTGCATGCCTGTAGGGACCTCAAATGGCTACCTCAGTACCAAATTTGAGCTCAATCGGAGCCATAGGGGCGGAGCAAGGTCCAAACCCAACCTGCTCTTTGTGTATATGCATTTGACCCAATTCTAGGATCGAACTTTTCTCCAGCCCTATGGCAGCCGCGGCTCCAATTTTTTGCATGTGCGTAGGGACCTCAAATGCCTACGTCCATACCAAGTTTGAGCTCAATCGGTTCCATAGGGGCGGAGCTAGGTCCAAACCTAAATTCGCAACTACAGCGAAATCCGCCATTTTTCCCCCAATTAGGAACGCACTTTTTTCCGGCCCTATGGCAGCTGGGGCTCCGATTTTTTGCATGCCTGTAGGGACCTCAAATGGCTACCTCAGTACCAAATTTGAGCTCAATCGGAGCCATAGGGGCGGAGCAAGGTCCAAACCCAACCTGCTCTTTGTGTATATTCATTTGACCCAATTCTAGGATCGAACTTTTCTCCGGCCCTATGGCAGCCGCGGCTCCAATTTTTTGCATGTGCGTAGGGACCTCGAATGCCTACGTCCATACCAAGTTTGAGCTCAATCGGTTCCATAGGGGCGGAGCTAGGTCCAAACCCAAATTCGCAACTACAGCGAAATCCGCCATTTTACCCCCAATTAGGATCGAACTTTTTTCCGGCCCTATGGCAGCTGGGGCTCCGATTTTTTGCATGCCTGTAGGGACCTCAAATGGCTACCTCAGTACCAAATTTGAGCTCAATCGGAGCCATAGGGGCGGAGAAAGGTCCAAACCCAACCTGCTCTTTGTGTATATGCATTTGACCCAATACTAGGATCGAACTTTTCTCCGGCCCTATGGCAGCCGCGGCTCCAATTTTTTGCATGTGCGTAGGGACCTCGAATGCCTACGTCCATACCAAGTTTGAGCTCAATCGGTTCCATAGGGGCGGAGCTAGGTCCAAACCTAAATTCGCAACTACAGCGAAATCCGCCATTTTACCCCCAATTATGATCGAACTTTTTTCCGGCCCTATAGCAGCTGGGGCTCCGATTTTTTGCATGCCTGTAGGGACCTCAAATGGCTACCTCAGTACCAAATTTGAGCTCAATCGGAGCCATAGGGGCGGAGCAAGGTCCAAACCAAACCTGCTCTTTGTGTATATGCATTTGACCCAATTCTAGGATCGAACTTTTCTCCGCCCCTATGGCAGCCGCGGCTCTAATTTTTTGCATGTGCGTAGGGACCTCGAATGCCTACGTCCATACCAAGTTTGAGCTCAATCGGTTCCATATGGGCGGAGCTAGGTCCCAACCCAAATTCGCAACTACAGCGAAATCCGCCATTTTACCCCCAATTAGGATCGAACTTTTTTCCGGCCCTATGGCAGCTGCGGCTCCGATTTTTTGCATCCCTGTAGGGACCTCAAATGGCTACCTCAGTACCAAATTTGAGCTCAATCGGAGCCATAGGGGCGGAGCAAGGTCCAAACCCAACCTGCTCTTTGTGTATATGCATTTGACCCAATTCTAGGATCGAACTTTTCTCCGGCCCTATGGCAGCCGCGGCTCCAATTTTTTGCATGTGCGTAGGACCTCGAATGCCTACGTCCTTACCAAGTTTGAGCTCAATCGGTTCCATAGGGGCGGAGCTAGGTCCAAACCTAAATTCGCAACTACAGCGAAATCCGCCATTGTACCCCCAATTAGGATCGAACTTTTTTCCGGCCCTATGGCAGCTGGGGCTCCGTTTTTTGCATGCCTGTAGGGACCTCAAATGGCTACCTCAGTACCAAATTTGAGATCAATCGGAGCCATAGGGGTGGAGGAAGGTCCAAACCCAACCTGCTCTTTGTGTATATGCATTTGACCCAATTCTAGGATCGAACTTTTCTCCAGCCCTATGGCAGCCACGGCTCCAATTTTTTGCATGTGCGTAGGGACCTCGAATGCCTACGTCCATACCAAGTTTGAGCTCAATCGGTTCCATAGGGGCGGAGCTAGGTCGAAACCCAAATTCGCAACTACAGCGAAATCCGCCATTTTACCCCCAATTAGGATCGAACTTTTTTCCGGCCCTATGGCAGCTGGGGCTCCGATTTTTTGCATGCCTGTAGGGACCTCAAATGGCTACCTCAGTACCAAATTTGAGCTCAATCGGAGCCATAGGGTCGGAGCAAGGTCCAAACCCAACCTGCTCTTTGTGTATATGCATTTGACCCAATTCTAGGATCGAACTTTTCTCCGGCCCTATGGCAGCTGCGGCTCCAATTTTTTGCATGTGCGTAGGGACCTCGAATTCCTACGTCAATACCAAGTTTGAGCTCAATCGGTTCCATAGGGGCGGAGCTAGGTCCAAACCCAAATTCGCAACTACAGCGAAATCCGCCAGTTTACCCCAATTAGGATCGAACTTTTTTCCGGCCCTATGGCAGCTGGGGCTCCGATTTTTTGCATGCCTGTAGGGACCTCAAATGGCTACCTCAGTACCAAATTTGAGCTCAATCGGAGCCATAGGGGCGGAGCAAGGTCCAAACCAAACCTGCTCTTTGTGTAAATGCATTTGACCCAATTCTAGGATCGAACTTTTCTCCGGCCCTATGGCAGCTGCGGCTCCAATTTTTTGCATGTGCATAGGGAAGTCGAATGCCTACGTCCATACCAAGTTTGAGCTCAATCGGTTCCATAGGGGCGGAGCTAGGTCCAAACCCAAATTCGCAACTACAGCGAAATCCGCCATTTTACCCCCAATTAGGATCGAACTTTTTTCCGGCCCTATGGCAGCTGGGGCTCCGATTTTTTGCATCCCTGTAGGGACCTCAAATGGCTACCTCAGTACCAAATTTGAGATCAATCGGAGCCATAGGGGCGGAGCAAGGTCCAAACCCAACCTGCTCTTTGTGTATATGCATTTGACCCAATTCTAGGATCGAACTTTTCTCCGGCCCTATGGCTGCCGCGGCTCCAATTTTTTGCATGTGCGTAGGGACCTCGAATGCCTACGTCCATACCAAGTTTGAGCTCAATCGGTTCCATAGGGGCGGAGCAAGGTCCAAACCCAAATTCGCAACTACAGCGAAATCCGCCATTTTACCTCCAATTAGGATCGAACTTTTTTCCGGCCCCATGGAAGCTGGGGCTCCGATTTTTTGCATGCCTGTAGGAACCTCAAATGGCAACTTCAGTACCAAATTTGAGCTCAATCGGAGCCATAGGGGCGGAGCAAGGTCCAAACCCAACCTGCTCTTTGTGTATATGCATTTGACCCCCAATTAGGATCGAACTCTTCTCCAGCCCTATGGCAGCCGCGGCTCCAATTTTTTGCATGTGCGTAGGGACCTCGAATGCCTACGTCAATACCAAGTTTGAGCTCAATCGGAGCCATAGGGGCGGAGCAAGGTCCAAACCCAACCTGCTCTTTGTGTATATGCATTTGACCCAATTTTAGGATCGAACTTTTCTCCGGCCCTATGGCAGCCGCGGCTCCAATTATTTGCATGTGCGTAGGGACCTCGAATGCCTACGTCCATACCAAGTTTGAGCTCAATCGGTTCCATAGGGGCGGAGCTAGGTCCAAACCCAAATTCGCAACTACAGCGAAATCCGCCATTTTTACCCCCAATTAGGATCGAACTTTTTCCGGCCCTATGGCAGCTGGGGCTCCGATTCTTTGCATGCCTGTAGGGACCTCAAATGGCTACCTCAGTACCAAATTTGAGCTCAATCGGAGCCATAGGGGAGGAGCAAGGTCCAAACCCAACCTGCTCTTTGTGTTTATGCATTTGACCCAATTCTAGGATCGAACTTTTCTCCGGCCCTATGGCAGCCGCGGCTCTAATTTTTTTGCATGTGCGTAGGGACCTCGAATGCCTACGTCCATACCAAGTTTGAGCTCAATCGGTTCCATAGGGGCGGAGCTAGGTCGAAACCCAAATTCGCAACTACAGCGAAATCCGCCATTTTACCCCCAATTAGGATCGAACTTTTTTCCGGCCCTATGGCAGCTTGGGGCTCCGATTTTTTGCATGCCTGTAGGGACCTCAAATGGCTACCTCAGTACCAAATTTGAGCTCAATCGGAGCCATAGGGTCGGAGCAAGGTCCAAACCCAACCTGCTCTTTGTGTATATGCATTTGACCCAATTCTAGGATCGAACTTTTCTCCGGCCCTATGGCAGCTGCGGCTCCAATTTTTTGCATGTGCGTAGGGACCTCGAATTCCTACGTCCATACCAAGTTTGAGCTCAATCGGTTCCATAGGGGCGGAGCTAGGTCCAAACCCAAATTCGCAACTACAGCGAAATCCGCCAGTTTACCCCAATTAGGATCGAACTTTTTTCCGGCCCTATGGCAGCTGGGGCTCCGATTTTTTGCATGCCTGTAGGGACCTCAAATGGCTACCTCAGTACCAAATTTGAGCTCAATCGGAGCCATAGGGGCGGAGCAAGGTCCAAACCCAACCTGCTCTTTGTGTAAATGCATTTGACCCAATTCTAGGATCGAACTTTTCTCCGGCCCTATGGCAGCCGCGGCTCCAATTTTTTGCATGTGCATAGGGACCTCGAATGCCTACGTCCATACCAAGTTTGAGCTCAATCGGTTCCATAGGGGCGGAGCTAGGTCCAAACCCAAATTCGCAACTACAGCGAAATCCGCCATTTTACCCCCAATTAGGATCGAACTTTTTTCCGGCCCTATGGCAGCTGGGGCTCCGATTTTTTGCATCCCTGTAGGGACCTCAAATGGCTACCTCAGTACCAAATTTGAGATCAATCGGAGCCAATAGGGGCGGAGCAAGGTCCAAACCCAACCTGCTCTTTGTGTATATGCATTTGACCCAATTCTAGGATCGAACTTTTCTCCGGCCCTATGGCTGCCGCGGCTCCAATTTTTTGCATGTGCGTAGGGACCTCGAATGCCTACGTCCATACCAAGTTTGAGCTCAATCGGTTCCATAGGGGCGGAGCTAGGTCGAAACCCAAATTCGCAACTACAGCGAAATCCGCCATTTTACCTCCAATTAGGATCGAACTTTTTTCCGGCCCCATGGCAGCTGGGGCTCCGATTTTTTGCATGCCTGTAGGAACCTCAAATGGCAACTTCAGTACCAAATTTGAGCTCAATCGGAGCCATAGGGGCGGAGCAAGGTCCAAACCCAACCTGCTCTTTGTGTATATGCATTTGACCCCCAATTAGGATCGAACTCTTCTCCAGCCCTATGGCAGCCGCGGCTCCAATTTTTTGAATGTGCGTAGGGACCTCGAATGCCTACGTCAATACCAAGTTTGAGCTCAATCGGAGCCATAGGGGCGAAGCAAGGTCCAAAACCAACATGCTCTTTGTGTATATGCATTTGACCCAATTTTAGGATCGAACTTTTCTCCGGCCCTATGGCAGCCGCGGCTCCAATTATTTGCATGTGCGTAGGGACCTCGAATGCCTACGTCCATACCAAGTTTGAGCTCAATCGGTTCCATAGGGGCGGAGCTAGGTCCAAACCCAAATTCGCAAATACAGCGAAATCCGCCATTTTACCCCCAATTAGGATCGAACTTTTTTCCGGCCCTATGGCAGCTGGGGCTCCGATTTTTTGCATGCCTGTAGGGACCTCAAATGGCTACCTCAGTACCAAATTTGAGCTCAATCGGAGCCATAGGGGAGGAGCAAGGTCCAAACCCAACCTGCTCTTTGTGTTTATGCATTTGACCCAATTCTAGGATCGAACTTTTCTCCGGCCCTATGGCAGCCGCGGCTCTAATTTTTTTGCATGTGCGTAGGGACCTCGAATGCCTACGTCCATACCAAGTTTGAGCTCAATCGGTTCCATAGGGGCGGAGCTAGGTCCAAACCTAAATTCGCAACTACAGCGAAATCCGCCATTTTACCCCCAATTAGGATCGAACTTTTTTCCGGCCCTATGGCAGCTGGGGCTCCGATTTTTTGCATGCCTGTAGGGACCTCAAATGGCTACCTCAGTACCAAATTTGAGCTCAATCGGAGCCATAGGGGCGGAGCAAGGTCCAAACCCAACCTGCTCTTTGTGTATATGCATTTGACCCAATTCTAGGATCGAACTTTTCTCCGGCCCTATGGCAGCCGCGGCTCCAATTTTTTGCATGTGCGTAGGGACCTTAAATGCCTACGTCCATACCAAGTTTGAGCTCAATCGGTTCCATAGGGGCGGAGTTAGGTCCAAACCCAAATTCGCAACTACAGCGAAATCCGACATTTTACCCCCAATTAGGATCGAACTTTTTTCCGGCCCTATGGCAGCTGGGGCTCCGATTTTTTGCATGCCTGTAGGGACCTCAAATGGCTACCTCAGTACCAAATTTGAGCTCAATCGGAGCCATAGCGGCGGAGCAAGGTCCAAACCCAACCTGCTCTTTGTGTATATGCATTTGACTCAATTCTAGGATCGAACTTTTCTCCGGCCCTATGGCAGCCGCGGCTCAAATTTTTTGCATGTGCGTAGGGACCTCGAATGCCTACGTCCATACCAAGTTTGAGCTCAATCGGTTCCATAGGGGCGGAGCTAGGTCCAAACCCAAATTCGCAACTACAGCGAAATCCGCCATTTTACCCCCAATTAGGATCGAACTTTTTTCCGGCCCTATGGCAGCTGGGGCTCCGATTTTTTGCATGCCTGTAGGGACCTCAAATGGCTACCTCAGTACCAAATTTGAGCTCAATCGGAGCCATAGGGGCGGAGCAAGGTCCAAACCCAACCTGCTCTTTGTGTATATGCATTTGACCCAATTCTAGAATCGAACTTTTCTCCGGCCCTATGGCAGCCGCGGCTCCAATTTTTTGCATGTGCGTAGGGACCTCGAATGCCTACGTCCATTCCAAGTTTGAGCTCAATCGGTTCCATAGGGGCGGAGCTAGGTCCAAACCCAAATTCGCAACTACAGCGAAATCCGCCATTTTACACCCAATTAGGATCGAACTTTTTTCCGGCCCTATGGCAGCTGGGGCTCCGATTTTTTGCATGCCTGTAGGGACCTCAAATGGCTACCTCAGTACCAAATTTGGGCTCAATCGGAGCCATAGGGGCGGAGCAAGGTCCAAACCAAACCTGCTCTTTGTGTATATGCATTTGACCCAATTCTAGGATCGAACTTTTCTCCGGCCCTATGGCAGCCGCGGCTCCAATTTTTTGCATGTGCGTAGGGACCTCGAATGCCTACGTCCATACCAAGTTTGAGCTCAATCGGTTCCATAGGGGCGGAGCTAGGTCCAAACCCAAATTCGCAACTACAGCGAAATCCGCCATTTTACCCCCAATAGGATCGAACTTTTTTCCGGCCCTATGGCAGCTGGGGCTCCGATTTTTTGCATGCCTGTAGGGACCTCAAATGGCTACCTCAGTACCAAATTTGAGCTCAATCGGAGCCATAGGGGCGGAGCAAGGTCCAAACCCAACCTGCTCTTTGTGTATATGCATTTGACCCAATTCTAGGATCGAACTTTTCTCCGGCCCTATGGCAGCCGCGGCTCCAATTTTTTGCATGTGCGTAGGGACCTCGAATGCCTACGTCCATACCAAGTTTGAGCTCAATCGGTTCCATAGGGGCGGAGCTAGGTCCAAACCCAAATTCGCAACTACAGCGAAATCCGCCATTTTACCCCCAATTAGGATCGAACTTTTTTCCGGCCCTATGGCAGCTGGGGCTCCGATTTTTTGCATGCCTGTAGGGACCTCAAATGGCTACCTCAGTACAAAATTTGAGCTCAATCGGAGCCATAGGGGCGGAGCAAGGTCCAAACCAACCTGCTCTTTGTGTATATGCATTTGACCCAATTCTAGGATCGAACTTTTCTCCGGCCCTATGGCAGCCGCGGCTCAATTTTTTGCATGTGCGTAGGGACCTCGAATGCCTACGTCCATACCAAGTTTGAGCTCAATCGGTTCCATAGGGGAGGAGCTAGGTCCAAACCCAAATTCGCAACTACAGCGAAATCCGACATTTTACCCCCAATTAGGATCGAACTTTTTTCCGGCCCTATGGCAGCTGGGGCTCCGTTTTTTTTGCATGCCTGTAGGGACCTCAAATGGCTACCTCAGTACCAAATTTGAGCTCAATCGGAGCCATAGGGGCGGAGCAAGGTCAAAACCCAACCTGCTCTTTGTGTATATGCATTTGACCCAATTCTAGGAACGAACTTTTCTCCGGCCCTATGGCAGCCGTGGCTCCAATTCTTTGCATGTGCGTAGGGACCTCGAATGCCTACGTCCATACCAAGTTTTAGCTCAATCGGTTCCATAGGGGCGGAGCTAGGTCCAAACCCAAATCGCAACTACAGCGAAATCCGCCATTTTACCCCAATTAGGATCGAATTTCTTTCCGGCCCTATGGCAGCTGGGGCTCCGTTTTTTTGCATGCCTGTAGGGACCTCAAATGGCTACCTCAGTACCAAATTTGAGCTCAATCGGAGCCATAGGGGCGGAGCAAGGTCCAAACCCAACCTGCTCTTTGTGTATATGCATTTGACCCAATTCTAGGATCGAACTTTTCTCCGGCCCTATGGCAGCCGCGGCTCCAATTTTTTGCATGTGCATAGAGACCTCGAATGCCTACGTCCATACCAAGTTTGAGCTCAATCGGTTCCATAGGGGCGGAGCTAGGTCCAAACCCAAATTCGCAACTACAGCGAAATCCGCCATTTTACCCCCAATTAGGATCGAACTTTTTTCCGGTCCTATGGCAGCTGGGGCTCCGATTTTTTGCATGCCTGTAGGGACCTCATATGGCTACCTCAGTACCAAATTTGAGCTCAATCGGAGCATTAGGGGCGGAGCAAGGTCCAAACCGACCCTGCTCTTTGTGTATATGCATTTGACCCAATTCTAGGATCGAACTTTTCTCCGGCCCTATGGCAGCCGCGGCTCCAATTTTTTGCATGTGCGTAGGGACCTCGAAGGCCTACGTCCATACCAAGTTTGAGCTCAATCGGTTCCATAGGGGCGGAGCTAGGTCCAAACCCAAATTCGCAACTACAGCGAAATCCGCCATTTTACCCCCAATTAGGATCGAACTTTTTTCCGGCCCTATGGCAGCTGGGGCTCCGATTTTTTGCATGCCTGTAGGGACCTCAAATGGCTACCTCAGTACCAAATTTGAGCTCAATCGGAGTCATAGGGGCGGAGCAAGGTCCAAACCCAACCTGCTCTTTGTGTATATGCATTTGACCCAATTCTAGGATCGAACTTTTCTCCGGCCCTATGGCAGCCGCGGCTCCAATTTTTTGCATGTGCGTAGGGACCTCGAATGCCTACGTCCATACCAAGTTTGAGCTCAATCGGTTCCATAGCGGCGGAGCTAGGTCCAAACCCAAATTCGCAACTACAGCGAAAACCGCTATTTTACCCCCAATTAGGATCGAACTTTTTTCCGGCCCTATGGCAGCTGGGGCTCCGATTTTTTGCATGCCTGTAGGGACCTCAAATGGCTACCTCAGTACCAAATTTGAGCTCAATCGGAGCCATAGGGGCGGAGCATGGTCCAAACCCAACCTGCTCTTTGTGTATTTGCATTTGACCCAATTCTAGGATCGAACTTTTCTCCGGCCCTAAGGCAGTCGCGGCTCCAATTTTTTGCATGTGCGTAGGGACCTCGAATGCCTACGTCCATACCAAGTTTGAGCTCAATCGGTTCCATAGGGGCGGAGCTAGGTCGAAACCCAAATTCGCAACTACAGCGAAATCCGCCATTTTACCCCCAATTAGGATCGAATTTTTTTCCGGCCATATGGCAGCTGGGGCTCCGATTTTTTGCATGCCTGTAGGGACCTCAAATGGCTACCTCAGTACCAAATTTGAGCTCAATTGGAGCCATAGGGGCGGAGCAAGGTCCAAACCCAACCTGCTCTTTGTGTATATGCATTTGACCCAATTCTAGGATCGAACTTTTCTCCGGCACTATGGCAGCCGCGGCTCCAATTTTTTGCATGTGCGTAGGGACCTCGAATGCCTACGTCCATACCAAGTTTGAGCTCAATCGGTTCCATAGGGGCGGAGCTAGGTCCAAACCCAAATTCGCAACTACAGCGAAATCCGCCATTTTACCCCCAATTAGGATCGAACTTTTTTCCGGCCCTATGGCAGCTGGGGCTCCGATTATATGCATGCCTGTAGGGACCTCAAATGGCTACCTCAGTACCAAATTTGAGCTCAATCGGAGTCATAGGGGCGGAGCAAGGTCCAAACCCAACCTGCTCTTTGTGTATATGCATTTGACCCAATTCTAGGATCGAACTTTTCTCCAGCCCTATGGCAGCCGCGGCTCCAATTTTTTGCATGTGCGTAGGGACCTCGAATGCCTACGTCCATACCAAGTTTGAGCTCAATCGGTTCCATAGGGGCGGAGCTAGGTCTTAACCCAAATTCGCAACTACAGCGAAATCCGCCATTTTACCCCCAAATAGGATCGAACTTTTTTCCGGCCCTATGGCAGCTGGGGCTCCGATTTTTTGCATGCCTGTAGGGACCTCAAATGGCTACCTCAGTACCAAATTTGAGCTCAATCCGAGCATTAGGGGCGGAGCAAGGTCCAAACCCAACCTGCTCTTTGTGGATATGCATTTGACCCAATTCTATGATCGAACTTTTCTCCGGCCCTATGGCAGCCGCGGCTCCAATTTTTTGCATGTGCGTAGGGACCTCGAATGCCTACGTCCATACCAAGTTTGAGCTCAATCGGTTCCATAGGGGCGGAGCTAGGTCCAAACCCAAATTCGCAACTACAGCGAAATCCGCCATTTTACCCCCAATTAGGATCGAACTTTTTTCCGGTCCTATGGCAGCTGGGGCTCCGATTTTTTGCATGCCTGTAGGGACCTCATATGGCTACCTCAGTACCAAATTTGAGCTCAATCGGAGCATTAGGGGCGGAGCAAGGTCCAAACCCAACCTGCTCTTTGTGTATATGCATTTGACCCAATTCTAGGATCGAACTTTTCTCCGGCCCTATGGCAGCCGCGGCTCCAATTTTTTGCATGTGCGTAGGGACCTCGAATGCCTACGTCCATACCAAGTTTGAGCTCAATCGGTTCCATAGGGGCGGAGCTAGGTCCAAACCCAAATTCGCAACTACAGCGAAATCCGCCATTTTACCCCCAAATAGGATCGAACTTTTTTCCGGCCCTATGGCAGCTGGGGCTCCGAATTTTTGCATGCCTGTAGGGGCCTCAAATGGCTACCTCAGTACCAAATTTGAGCTCAATCGGAGCCATAGGGGCGGAGCAAGGTCCAAACCCAACCTGCTCTTTGTGTATATGCATTTGACCCAATTCTAGGATCGAACTTTTCTCCGGCCCTATGGCAGCCGCGGCTCCAATTTTTTGCATGTGCGTAGGGACCTCGAATGCCTACGTCCATACCAAGTTTGAGCTCAATCGGTTCCATAGGGGCGGAGCTAGGTCCAAACCCAAATTCGCAACTACAACGAAATCCGCCATTTTACCCCCAATTAGGATCGAACTTTTTTCCGGCCCTATGGCAGCTGGGGTTCCGATTTTTTGCATGCCTGTAGGGATCTCAAATGGCTTCCTCAGTACCAAATTTGAGCTCAATCGGAGCCAAAGGGGCGGAGCAAGGTCCAAACCCAACCTGCTCTTTGTGTATATGCATTTGACCAAATTCTAGGATCGAACTTTTCTCCGGCCCTATGGCAGCCGCGGCTCCAAGATTTTGCATGTGCGTAGGGACCTCGAACTCCTACGTCCATACCAAGTTTGAGCTCAATCGGAGCCATAGGGGCGGAGCAAGGTCCAAACCCAACCTGCTCTTTGTGTATATGCATTTGACCAAATTCTAGGATCGAACTTTTCTCCGGCCCTATGGCAGCCGCGGCTCCAATTTTTTGCATGTGCGTAGGGACCTCGAATGCCTTCGTCCATACCAAGTTTGAGCTCAATCGGTTCCATAGGGGCGGAGCTAGGTCCAAACCCAAATCGCAACTACAGCGAAATCCGCCATTTTACCCCCAATAAGGATCGAACTTTTTTCCGGCCCTATGGCAGCTGCTGCTCCGATTTTTTGCATGCCTGTAGGGACCTCAAATGGCTACCTCAGTACCAAATTTGAGATCAATCGGAGCCAAAGGGGCGGAGCAAGGTCCAAACCCAACCTGCTCTTTGTGTTTATGCATTTGACCCAATTCTAGGATCGAACTTTTCTCCGGCCCTTTGGCAGCCGCGGCTCTAATTTTTTGCATGTGCGTAGGGTCCTCGAATGCCTACGTCCATACCAAGTTTGAGCTCAATCGGTTCCATAGGGGCGGAGCAAGGTCCAAACCCAACCTGCTCTTTGTGTATATGCATTTGACCCATTTCTAGGATCGAACTTTTCTCCGGCCCTATGGCAGCTGCGGCTCCGATTTTTTGCATGCCTGTAGGGACCTCAAATGGCTACCTCAGTACCAAATTTGAGCTCAATCGGAGCCATAGGGGCGGAGCAAGGTCCAAACCCAACCTGCTCTTTGTGTATATGCATTTGACCCAATTCTAGGATCGAACTTTTCTCCAGCCCTATGGCAGCCGCGGCTCCAATTTTTTGCATGTGCGTAGGGACCTCAAATGCCTACGTCCATACCAAGTTTGAGCTCAATCGGTTCCATAGGGGCGGAGCTAGGTCCAAACCTAAATTCGCAACTACAGCGAAATCCGCCATTTTTCCCCCAATTAGGAACGCACTTTTTTCCGGCCCTATGGCAGCTGGGGCTCCGATTTTTTGCATGCCTGTAGGGACCTCAAATGGCTACCTCAGTACCAAATTTGAGCTCAATTGGAGCCATAGGGGCGGAGCAAGGTCCAAACCCAACCTGCTCTTTGTGTATTTTCATTTGACCCAATTCTAGGATCGAACTTTTCTCCGGCCCTATGGCAGCCGCGGCTCCAATTTTTTGCATGTGCGTAGGGACCTCGAATGCCTACGTCCATACCAAGTTTGAGCTCAATCGGTTCCATAGGGGCGGAGCTAGGTCCAAACACAAATTCGCAACTACAGCGAAATCCGCCATTTAACCCCCAATTAGGATCGAACTTTTTTCCGGCCCGATGGCAGCTGGGGCTCCGATTTTTTGCATGCCTGTAGGGACCTCAAATGGCTACCTCAGTACCAAATTTGAGCTCAATCGGAGCCATAGGGGCGGAGCAAGGTCCAAACCCAACCTGCTCTTTGTGTATATGCATTTGACCCAATTCTAGGATCGATTTTTTCTCCGGCTCTATGGCAGCCGCGGCTCCAATTTTTTGCATGTTCGTAGGGACCTCGAATGCCTACGTCCATACCAAGTTTGAGATCAATCGGTTCCATAGGGGCGGAGCTAGGTCCAAACCCAAATTCGCAACTACAGCGAAATCCGCCATTTTACCCCCAATTAGGATCGAATTTCTTTCCGGCCCTATGGCAGCTGGGGCTCCGATTTTTTGCATGCCTGTAGGGACCTCAAATGGCTACCTCAGTACCAAATTTGAGCTCAATCGGAGCCATAGGGGCGGAGAAAGGTCCAAACCCAACCTGCTCTTTGTGTTTATGCATTTGACCCAATTCTAGGATCGAACTTTTCTCCGGCCCTATGGCAGCCGCGGCTCTAATTTTTTGCATGTGCGTAGGGTCCTCGAATGCCTACGTCCATACCAAGTTTGAGCTCAATCGGTTCCATAGGGGCGGAGCAAGGTCCAAACCAAACCTGCTCTTTGTGTATATGCATTTGACCCATTTCTAGGATCGAACTTTTCTCCGGCCCTATGGCAGCTGCGGCTCCGATTTTTTGCATGCCTGTAGGGACCTCAAATGGCTACCTCAGTACCAAATTTGAGCTCAATCGGAGCCATAGGGGCGGAGCAAGGTCCAAACCCAACCTGCTCTTTGTGTATATGCATTTGACCCAATTCTAGGATCGAACTTTTCTCCAGCCCTATGGCAGCCGCGGCTCCAATTTTTTGCATGTGCGTAGGGACCTCAAATGCCTACGTCCATACCAAGTTTGAGCTCAATCGGTTCCATAGGGGCGGAGCTAGGTCCAAACCTAAATTCGCAACTACAGCGAAATCCGCCATTTTTCCCCCAATTAGGAACGCACTTTTTTCCGGCCCTATGGCAGCTGGGGCTCCGACTTTTTGCATGCCTGTAGGGACCTCAAATGGCTACCTCAGTACCAAATTTGAGCTCAATCGGAGCCATAGGGGCGGAGCAAGGTCCAAACCCAACCTGCTCTATGTGTATTTTCATTTGACCCAATTCTAGGATCGAACTTTTCTCCGGCCCTATGGCAGCCGCGGCTCCAATTTTTTGCATGTGCGTAGGGACCTCGAATGCCTACGTCCATACCAAGTTTGAGCTCAATCGGTTCCATAGGGGCGGAGCTAGGTCCAAACACAAATTCGCAACTACAGCGAAATCCGCCATTTAACCCCCAATTAGGATCGAACTTTTTTCCGGCCCGATGGCAGCTGAGGCTCCGATTTTTTGCATGCCTGTAGGGACCTTAAATGGCTACCTCAGTACCAAATTTGAGCTCAATCGGAGTCATAGGGGCGGAGCAAGGTCCAAACCCAACCTGCTCTTTGTGTATATGCATTTGACCCAATTCTAGGATCGATTTTTTCTCCGGCTCTATGGCAGCCGCGGCTCCAATTTTTTGCATGTTCGTAGGGACCTCGAATGCCTACGTCCATACCAAGTTTGAGATCAATCGGTTCCATAGGGGCGGAGCTAGGTCCAAACCCAAATTCGCAACTACAGCGAAATCCGCCATTTTACCCCCAATTAGGATCGAACTTTTTTCCGGCCCTATGGCAGCTGGGGCTCCGATTTTTTGCATGCCTGTAGGGACCTCAAATGGCTACCTCAGTACCAAATTTGAGCTCAATCGGAGCCATAGGGGCGGAGAAAGGTCCAAACCCAACCTGCTCTTTGTGTATATGCATTTGACCCAATTCTAGGATCGAACTTTTCTCCGGCCCTATGGCAGCCGCGGCTCCATTTTTTTGCATGTGCGTAGGGACCTCGAATGCCTACGTCCATACCAAGTTTGAGCTCAATCGGTTCCATAGGGGCGGAGCTAGGTCCAAACCTAAATTCGCAACTACAGCGAAATCCGCCATTTTACCCCCAATTAGGATCGAACTTTTTTCCGGCCCTATGGCAGCTGGGGCTCCGATTTTTTGCATGCCTGTAGGGACCTCAAATGGCTACCTCAGTACCAAATTTGAGCTCAATCGGAGCCATAGGGGCGGAGCAAGGTCCAAACCAAACCTGCTCTTTGTGTATATGCATTTGACCCAATTCTAGGATCGAACTTTTCTCCGGCCCTATGGCAGCCGCGGCTCTAATTTTTTGCATGTGCGTAGGGACCTCGAATGCCTACGTCCATACCAAGTTTGAGCTCAATCGGTTCCATATGGGCGGAGCTAGGTCCCAACCCAAATTCGCAACTACAGCGAAATCCGCCATTTTACACCCAATTAGGATCGAACTTTTTTCCGGCCCTATGGCAGCTGCGGCTCCGATTTTTTGCATCCCTGTAGGGACCTCAAATGGCTACCTCAGTACCAAATTTGAGCTCAATCGGAGCCATAGGGGCGGAGCAAGGTCAAAACCCAACCTGCTCTTTGTGTATATGCATTTGACCCAATTCTAGGATCGAACTTTTCTCCGGCCCTATGGCAGCCGCGGCTCCAATTTTTTGCATGTGCGTAGGACCTCGAATGCCTACGTCCATACCAAGTTTGAGCTCAATCGGTTCCATAGGGGCGGAGCTAGGTCCAAACCTAAATTCGCAACTACAGCGAAATCCGCCATTGTACCCCCAATTAGGATCGAACTTTTTTCCGGCCCTATGGCAGCTGGGGCTCCGATTTTTTGCATGCCTGTAGGGACCTCAAATGGCTACCTCAGTACCAAATTTGAGATCAATCGGAGCCATAGGGGTGGAGGAAGGTCCAAACCCAACCTGCTCTTTGTGTATATGCATTTGACCCAATTCTAGGATCGAACTTTTCTCCAGCCCTATGGCAGCCACGGCTCCAATTTTTTGCATGTGCGTAGGGACCTCGAATGCCTACGTCCATACCAAGTTTGAGCTCAATCGGTTCCATAGGGGCGGAGCTAGGTCCCAACCCAAATTCGCAACTACAGCGAAATCCGCCATTTTACCCCCAATTAGGATCGAACTTTTTTCCGGCCCTATGGCAGCTGGGGCTCCGATTTTTTGCATGCCTGTAGGGACCTCAAATGGCTACCTCAGTACCAAATTTGAGCTCAATCGGAGCCATAGGGTCGGAGCAAGGTCCAAACCCAACCTGCTCTTTGTGTATATGCATTTGACCCAATTCTAGGATCGAACTTTTCTCCGGCCCTATGGCAGCTGCGGCTCCAATTTTTTGCATGTGCGTAGGGACCTCGAATTCCTACGTCCATACCAAGTTTGAGCTCAATCGGTTCCATAGGGGCGGAGCTAGGTCCAAACCCAAATTCGCAACTACAGCGAAATCCGCCAGTTTACCCCAATTAGGATCGAACTTTTTTCCGGCCCTATGGCAGCTGGGGCTCCGATTTTTTGCATGCCTGTAGGGACCTCAAATGGCTACCTCAGTACCAAATTTGAGCTCAATCGGAGCCATAGGGGCGGAGCAAGGTCCAAACCCAACCTGCTCTTTGTGTAAATGCATTTGACCCAATTCTAGGATCGAACTTTTCTCCGGCCCTATGGCAGCCGCGGCTCCAATTTTTTGCATGTGCGTAGGGACCTCGAATGCCTACGTCCATACCAAGTTTGAGCTCAATCGGTTCCATAGGGGCGGAGCTAGGTCCAAACCCAAATTCGCAACTACAGCGAAATCCGCCATTTTACCCCCAATTAGGATCGATTTTTTTTCCGGCCCTATGGCAGCTGGGGCTCCGATTTTTTGCATCCCTGTAGGGACCTCAAATGGCTACCTCAGTACCAAATTTGAGATCAATCGGAGCCATAGGGGCGGAGCAAGGTCCAAACCCAACCTGCTCTTTGTGTATATGCATTTGACCCAATTCTAGGATCGAACTTTTCTCCGGCCCTATGGCTGCCGCGGCTCCAATTTTTTGCATGTGCGTAGGGACCTCGAATGCCTACGTCCATACCAAGTTTGAGCTCAATCGGTTCCATAGGGGCGGAGCTAGGTCCAAACCCAAATTCGCAACTACAGCGAAATCCGCCATTTTACCTCCAATTAGGATCGAACTTTTTTGAGGCCCCATGGCAGCTGGGGCTCCGATTTTTTGCATGCCTGTAGGAACCTCAAATGGCAACTTCAGTACCAAATTTGAGCTCAATCGGAGCCATAGGGGCGGAGCAAGGTCCAAACCCAACCTGCTCTTTGTGTATATGCATTTGACCCCCAATTAGGATCGAACTCTTCTCCAGCCCTCTTGCAGCCGCGGCTCCAATTTTTTGCATGTGCGTAGGGACCTCGAATGCCTACGTCAATACCAAGTTTGAGCTCAATCGGAGCCATAGGGGCGGAGCAAGGTCCAAACCCAACCTGCTCTTTGTGTATATGCATTTGACCCAATTCTAGGATCGAACTTTTCTCCGGCCCTATGGCAGCCGCGGCTCCAATTATTTGCATGTGCGTAGGGACCTCGAATGCCTACGTCCATACCAAGTTTGAGCTCAATCGGTTCCATAGGGGCGGAGCTAGGTCCAAACCCAAATTCGCAACTACAGCGAAATCCGCCATTTTACCCCCAATTAGGATCGAACTTTTTTCCGGCCCTATGGCAGCTGGGGCTCCGATTTTTTGCATGCCTGTAGGGACCTCAAATGGCTACCTCAGTACCAAATTTGAGCTCAATCGGAGCCATAGGGGAGGAGCAAGGTCCAAACCCAACCTGCTCTTTGTGTTTATGCATTTGACCCAATTCTAGGATCGAACTTTTCTCCGGCCCTATGGCAGCCGCGGCTCTAATTTTTTTGCATGTGCGTAGGGACCTCGAATGCCTACGTCCATACCAAGTTTGAGCTCAATCGGTTCCATAGGGGCGGAGCTAGGTCCAAACCCAAATTCGCAACTACAGCGAAATCCGCCATTTTACCCCCAATTAGGATCGAACTTTTTTCCGGCCCTATGGCAGCTGGGGCTCCGATTTTTTGCATGCCTGTAGGGACCTCAAATGGCTACCTAAGTACCAAATTTGAGCTCAATCGGAGCCATAGGGGCGGAGCAAGGTCCAAACCCAACCTGCTCTTTGTGTATATGCATTTGACCCAATTCTAGGATCGAACTTTTCTCCGGCCCTATGGCAGCCGCGGCTCCAATTTTTTGCATGTGCGTAGGGACCTTAAATGCCTACGTCCATACCAAGTTTGAGCTCAATCGGTTCCATAGGGGCGGAGTTAGGTCCAAACCCAAATTCGCAACTACAGCGAAATCCGACATTTTACCCCCAATTAGGATCGAACTTTTTTCCGGCCCTATGGCAGCTGGGGCTCCGATTTTTTGCATGCCTGTAGGGACCTCAAATGGCTACCTCAGTACCAAATTTGAGCTCAATCGGAGCCATAGGGGCGGAGCAAGGTCCAAACCCAACCTGCTCTTTGTGTATATGCATTTGACCCAATTCTAGAATCGAACTTTTCTCCGGCCCTATGGCAGCCGCGGCTCCAATTTTTTGCATGTGCGTAGGGACCTCGAATGCCTACGTCCATTCCAAGTTTGAGCTCAATCGGTTCCATAGGGGCGGAGCTAGGTCCAAACCCAAATTCGCAACTACAGCGAAATCCGCCATTTTACACCCAATTAGGATCGAACTTTTTTCCGGCCCTATGGCAGCTGGGGCTCCGATTTTTTGCATGCCTGTAGGGACCTCAAATGGCTACCTCAGTACCAAATTTGGGCTCAATCGGAGCGATAGGGGCGGAGCAAGGTCCAAACCCAACCTGCTCTTTGTGTATATGCATTTGACCCAATTCTAGGATCGAACTTTTCTCCGGCCCTATGGCAGCCGCGGCTCCAATTTTTTGCATGTGCGTAGGGACCTCGAATGCCTACGTCCATACCAAGTTTGAGCTCAATCGGTTCCATAGGGGCGGAGCTAGGTCCAAACCCAAATTCGCAACTACAGCGAAATCCGCCATTTTACCCCCAATAGGATCGAACTTTTTTCCGGCCCTATGGCAGCTGGGGCTCCGATTTTTTGCATGCCTGTAGGGACCTCAAATGGCTACCTCAGTACCAAATTTGAGCTCAATCGGAGCCATAGGGGCGGAGCAAGGTCCAAACCCAACCTGCTCTTTGTGTATATGCATTTGACCCAATTCTAGGATCGAACTTTTCTCCGGCCCTATGGCAGCCGCGGCTCCAATTTTTTGCATGTGCGTAGGGACCTCGAAGGCCTACGTCCATACCAAGTTTGAGCTCAATCGGTTCCATAGGGGCGGAGCTAGGTCCAAACCCAAATTCGCAACTACAGCGAAATCCGCCATTTTACCCCCAATTAGGATCGAACTTTTTTCCGGCCCTATGGCAGCTGGGGCTCCGATTTTTTTGCATGCCTGTAGGGACCTCAAATGGCTAACTCAGTACAAAATTTGAGCTCAATCGGAGCCATAGGGGCGGAGCAAGGTCCAAACCCAACCTGCTCTTTTTCGATATGCATTTGACCCAATTCTAGGATCGAACTTTTCTCCGGCCCTATGGCAGCCGCGGCTCCAATTTTTTGCATGTGCGTAGGGACCTCGAATGCCTACGTCCATACCAAGTTTGAGCTCAATCGGTTCCATAGGGGAGGAGCTAGGTCCAAACCCAAATTCGCAACTACAGCGAAATCCGACATTTTACCCCCAATTAGGATCGAACTTTTTTCCGGCCCTATGGCAGCTGGGGCTCCGTTTTTTTTGCATGCCTGTAGGGACCTCAAATGGCTACCTCAGTACCAAATTTGAGCTCAATCGGAGCCATAGGGGCGGAGCAAGGTCCAAACCCAACCTGCTCTTTGTGTATATGCATTTGACCCAATTCTAGGAACGAACTTTTCTCCGGCCCTATGGCAGCCGCGGCTCCAATTCTTTGCATGTGCGTAGGGACCTCGAATGCCTACGTCCATACCAAGTTTGAGCTCAATCGGTTCCATAGGGGCGGAGCTAGGTCCAAACCCAAATTCGCAACTACAGCGAAATCCGCCATTTTACCCCCAATTAGGATCGAACTTTTTTCCGGCCCTATGGCAGCTGGGGCTCCGATTTTTTGCATGCCTGTAGGGACCTCAAATGGCTACCTCAGTACCAAATTTGAGCTCAATCGGAGCCATAGGGGCGGAACGAGGTCCAAACCCAACCTGCTCTTTGTGTATATGCATTTGACCCAATTCTAGGATCGAACTTTTCTCCGGCCCTATGGCAGCCGCGGCTCCAATTTTTTGCATGGGCGTAGGGACCTCGAATGCCTACATCCATAACAAGTTTGAGCTCAATCGGTTCCATAGGGGCGGAGCTAGGTCCAAACCCAAATTCGCAACTATAGCGAAATCCGCCATTTTACCCCCAATTAGGATCGCACTTTTTTCCGGCCCTATGGCAGCTGGGGCTCCGATTTTTTGCATGCCTGTAGGGACCTCAAATGGCTACCTCAGTACAAAATTTGAGCTCAATCGGAGCCATAGGGGCGGAGCAAGGTCCAAACCCAACCTGCTCTTTGTGTATATGCATTTGACCCAATTCTAGGATCGAACTTTTCTCCGGCCCTATGGCAGGCGCGGCTCCAATTTTTTGCATGTGCGTAGGGACCTCGAATGCCTACGTATATACCAAGTTTGAGCTCAATCGGTTCCATAGGGGCGGAGCTAGGTCCAAACCCAAATTCGCAACTACAGCGAAATCCGCCATTTTACCCCCAATTAGGATCGAACTTTTTTCCGGCCCTATGGCAGCTATAGCTCCGACTTTTTGCATGCCTGTAGGGACCTCAAATGGCTACATGTACCTCAGTACCAAATTTGAGCTCAATCGGAGCCATAGGGGCGGAGCAAGGTCCAAACCCAACCGGCTCTTTGTGTATATGCATTTGACCCAATTCTAGGATCGAACTTTTCTCCAGCCCTATGGCAGCCGCGGCTCCAATTTTTTGCATGTGCGTAGGGACTTCGAATGCCTACGTCCATACCAAGTTTGAGCTCAATCGGTTCCATAGGGGCGGAGCTAGGTCCAAACCCAAATTCGCAACTACAGCGAAATCCGCCATTTTACCCCCAATTAGGATCGAACTTTTTTCCGGCCCTATGGCAGCTGGGGCTCCGATTTTTTGCATGCCTGTAGGGACCTCAAATGGCTACCTCAGTACCAAATTTGAGCTCGATCGGAGCCATAGGGGCGGAGCAAGGTCCAAACCCAACCTGCCCTTTGTGTATATGCATTTGACCCAATTCTAGGATCGAACTTTTCTCCGGCCCTGTGGCAGCCGCGGCTCCAATTTTTTGCATGTGCGTAGGGACCTCGAATGCCTACGTCCATACCAAGTTTGAGCTCAATCGGTTCCATAGGGGCGGAGCTAGGTCCAAACCCAAATTCGCAACTACAGCGAAATCCGCCATTTTACCCCCAATTAGGATCGAACTTTTTTCCGGCCCTATGGCAGCTGGGGCTCCGATTTTTTGCATGCCTGTAGGGACCTCAAATGGCTACCTCAGTACCAAATTTGAGCTCAATCGGAGCCATAGGGGAGGAGCAAGGTCCAAACCCAACCTGCTCTTTGTGTTTATGCATTTGACCCAATTCTAGGATCGAACTTTTCTCCGGCCCTATGGCAGCCGCGGCTCTAATTTTTTTGCATGTGCGTAGGGACCTCGAATGCCTACGTCCATACCAAGTTTGAGCTCAATCGGTTCCATAGGGGCGGAGCTAGGTCCAAACCCAAATTCGCAACTACAGCGAAATCCGCCATTTTACCCCCAATTAGGATCGAACTTTTTTCCGGCCCTATGGCAGCTGGGGCTCCGATTTTTTGCATGCCTGTAGGGACCTCAAATGGCTACCTAAGTACCAAATTTGAGCTCAATCGGAGCCATAGGGGCGGAGCAAGGTCCAAACCCAACCTGCTCTTTGTGTATATGCATTTGACCCAATTCTAGGATCGAACTTTTCTCCGGCCCTATGGCAGCCGCGGCTCCAATTTTTTGCATGTGCGTAGGGACCTTAAATGCCTACGTCCATACCAAGTTTGAGCTCAATCGGTTCCATAGGGGCGGAGTTAGGTCCAAACCCAAATTCGCAACTACAGCGAAATCCGACATTTTACCCCCAATTAGGATCGAACTTTTTTCCGGCCCTATGGCAGCTGGGGCTCCGATTTTTTGCATGCCTGTAGGGACCTCAAATGGCTACCTCAGTACCAAATTTGAGCTCAATCGGAGCCATAGGGGAGGAGCAAGGTCCAAACCCAACCTGCTCTTTGTGTATATGCATTTGACCCAATTCTAGAATCGAACTTTTCTCCGGCCCTATGGCAGCCGCGGCTCCAATTTTTTGCATGTGCGTAGGGACCTCGAATGCCTACGTCCATTCCAAGTTTGAGCTCAATCGGTTCCATAGGGGCGGAGCTAGGTCCAAACCCAAATTCGCAACTACAGCGAAATCCGCCATTTTACACCCAATTAGGATCGAACTTTTTTCCGGCCCTATGGCAGCTGGGGCTCCGATTTTTTGCATGCCTGTAGGGACCTCAAATGGCTACCTCAGTACCAAATTTGGGCTCAATCGGAGCGATAGGGGCGGAGCAAGGTCCAAACCCAACCTGCTCTTTGTGTATATGCATTTGACCCAATTCTAGGATCGAACTTTTCTCCGGCCCTATGGCAGCCGCGGCTCCAATTTTTTGCATGTGCGTAGGGACCTCGAATGCCTACGTCCATACCAAGTTTGAGCTCAATCGGTTCCATAGGGGCGGAGCTAGGTCCAAACCCAAATTCGCAACTACAGCGAAATCCGCCATTTTACCCCCAATAGGATCGAACTTTTTTCCGGCCCTATGGCAGCTGGGGCTCCGATTTTTTGCATGCCTGTAGGGACCTCAAATGGCTACCTCAGTACCAAATTTGAGCTCAATCGGAGCCATAGGGGCGGAGCAAGGTCCAAACCCAACCTGCTCTTTGTGTATATGCATTTGACCCAATTCTAGGATCGAACTTTTCTCCGGCCCTATGGCAGCCGCGGCTCCAATTTTTTGCATGTGCGTAGGGACCTCGAAGGCCTACGTCCATACCAAGTTTGAGCTCAATCGGTTCCATAGGGGCGGAGCTAGGTCCAAACCCAAATTCGCAACTACAGCGAAATCCGCCATTTTACCCCCAATTAGGATCGAACTTTTTTCCGGCCCTATGGCAGCTGGGGCTCCGATTTTTTGCATGCCTGTAGGGACCTCAAATGGCTAACTCAGTACAAAATTTGAGCTCAATCGGAGCCATAGGGGCGGAGCAAGGTCCAAACCCAACCTGCTCTTTTTCGATATGCATTTGACCCAATTCTAGGATCGAACTTTTCTCCGGCCCTATGGCAGCCGCGGCTCCAATTTTTTGCATGTGCGTAGGGACCTCGAATGCCTACGTCCATACCAAGTTTGAGCTCAATCGGTTCCATAGGGGAGGAGCTAGGTCCAAACCCAAATTCGCAACTACAGCGAAATCCGACATTTTACCCCCAATTAGGATCGAACTTTTTTCCGGCCCTATGGCAGCTGGGGCTCCGTTTTTTTGCATGCCTGTAGGGACCTCAAATGGCTACCTCAGTACCAAATTTGAGCTCAATCGGAGCCATAGGGGCGGAGCAAGGTCCAAACCCAACCTGCTCTTTGTGTATATGCATTTGACCCAATTCTAGGAACGAACTTTTCTCCGGCCCTATGGCAGCCGCGGCTCCAATTCTTTGCATGTGCGTAGGGACCTCGAATGCCTACGTCCATACCAAGTTTGAGCTCAATCGGTTCCATAGGGGCGGAGCTAGGTCCAAACCCAAATTCGCAACTACAGCGAAATCCGCCATTTTACCCCCAATTAGGATCGAACTTTTTTCCGGCCCTATGGCAGCTGGGGCTCCGATTTTTTGCATGCCTGTAGGGACCTCAAATGGCTACCTCAGTACCAAATTTGAGCTCAATCGGAGCCATAGGGGCGGAACGAGGTCCAAACCCAACCTGCTCTTTGTGTATATGCATTTGACCCAATTCTAGGATCGAACTTTTCTCCGGCCCTATGGCAGCCGCGGCTCCAATTTTTTGCATGGGCGTAGGGACCTCGAATGCCTACATCCATAACAAGTTTGAGCTCAATCGGTTCCATAGGGGCGGAGCTAGGTCCAAACCCAAATTCGCAACTATAGCGAAATCCGCCATTTTACCCCCAATTAGGATCGCACTTTTTTCCGGCCCTATGGCAGCTGGGGCTCCGATTTTTTGCATGCCTGTAGGGACCTCAAATGGCTACCTCAGTACAAAATTTGAGCTCAATCGGAGCCATAGGGGCGGAGCAAGGTCCAAACCCAACCTGCTCTTTGTGTATATGCATTTGACCCAATTCTAGGATCGAACTTTTCTCCGGCCCTATGGCAGGCGCGGCTCCAATTTTTTGCATGTGCGTAGGGACCTCGAATGCCTACGTATATACCAAGTTTGAGCTCAATCGGTTCCATAGGGGCGGAGCTAGGTCCAAACCCAAATTCGCAACTACAGCGAAATCCGCCATTTTACCCCCAATTAGGATCGAACTTTTTTCCGGCCCTATGGCAGCTATAGCTCCGACTTTTTGCATGCCTGTAGGGACCTCAAATGGCTACATGTACCTCAGTACCAAATTTGAGCTCAATCGGAGCCATAGGGGCGGAGCAAGGTCCAAACCCAACCGGCTCTTTGTGTATATGCATTTGACCCAATTCTAGGATCGAACTTTTCTCCAGCCCTATGGCAGCCGCGGCTCCAATTTTTTGCATGTGCGTAGGGACTTCGAATGCCTACGTCCATACCAAGTTTGAGCTCAATCGGTTCCATAGGGGCGGAGCTAGGTCCAAACCCAAATTCGCAACTACAGCGAAATCCGCCATTTTACCCCCAATTAGGATCGAACTTTTTTCCGGCCCTATGGCAGCTGGGGCTCCGATTTTTTGCATGCCTGTAGGGACCTCAAATGGCTACCTCAGTACCAAATTTGAGCTCGATCGGAGCCATAGGGGCGGAGCAAGGTCCAAACCCAACCTGCCCTTTGTGTATATGCATTTGACCCAATTCTAGGATCGAACTTTTCTCCGGCCCTGTGGCAGCCGCGGCTCCAATTTTTTGCATGTGCGTAGGGACCTCGAATGCCTACGTCCATACCAAGTTTGAGCTCAATCGGTTCCATAGGGGCGGAGCTAGGTCCAAACCCAAATTCGCAACTACAGCGAAATCCGCCATTTTACCCCCAATTAGGATCGAACTTTTTTCCGGCCCTATGGCAGCTGGGGCTCCGATTTTTTGCATGCCTGTAGGGACCTCAAATGGCTACCTCAGTACCAAATTTGAGCTCAATCGGAGCCATAGGGGCGGAGCAAGGTCCAAACCCAACCTGCTCTTTGTGTATATGCATTTGACCCAATTCTAGGATCGAACTTTTCTCCGGCCCTATGGCAGCTGCGGCTCCAATTTTTTGCATGTGCGTAGGGACCTCGAATGCCTACGTCCATACCAAGTTTGAGCTCAATCGGTTCCATAGGGGCGGAGCTAGGTCCAAACCCGAATTCGCAACTACAGCGAAATCCGCCATTTTTACCCCAATTAGGATCGAACTTTTTTCCGGCCCTATGGCAGCTGGAGCTCCGACTTTTTGCATGCCTGTAGGGACCTCAAATGGCTACCTCAGTACCAAATTTGAGCTCAATCGGAGCCATAGGGGCGGAGCAAGGTCCAAACCCAACCTGCTCTTTGTGTATATGCATTTGACCCAATTCTAGGATCGAACTTTTCTCCGGCCCTATGGCAGCCGCGGCTCCAATTTTTTGCATGTGCGTAGGGACCTCGAATGCCTACGTCCATACCAAGTTTGAGCTCAATCGGTTCCATAGGGGCGGAGCTAGGTCCAAACCCAAATTCGCAACTACAGCGAAATCCGCCATTTTACCCCCAATAAGGATCGAACTTTTTTCCGGCCCTATGGAAGCTGGGGCTCCGATTTTTTGCATGCCTGTAGGGACCTCAAATGGCTACCTCAGTACCAAATTTGAGCTCGATCGGAGCCATAGGGGCGGAGCAAGGTCCAAACCCAACCTGCTCTTTGTGTATATGCATTTGACCCAATTCTAGGATCGAACTTTTCTCCGGCCCTATGGCAGCCGCGGCTCCAATTTTTTGCATTTGCGTAGGGACCTCGAATGCCTACGTCCATACCAAGTTTGAGCTCAATCGGTTCCATAGGGGCGGAGCTAGGTCCAAACCCAAATTCGCAACTACAGCGAAATCCGCCATTTTACCCCCAATTAGGATCGAACTTTTTTCCGGTCCTATGGCAGCTGGGGCACCGATTTTTTGCATGCCTGTAGGGACCTCAAATGGCTACCTTAGTACCAAATTTGAGCTCAATCGGAGCCATAGGGGCGGAGCAAGGTCCAAGCCCAACCTGCTCTTTGTGTATATGCATTTGACCCAATTCTAGGATGGATCTTTTCTCCGGCCCTATGGCAGCCGCGGCTCCAATTTTTCTGCATGTGTGTAGGGACCTCGAATGCCTACGTCCATACCAAGTATGAGCTCAATCGGTTCCATAGGGGCGGAGCTAGGTCCAAACCCAAATTCGCAAGTACAGCGAAATCCGCCATTTTACCCCCAATTAGGATCGAATTTTTTCCGGCCCTATGGCAGCTGGGGCTCCGATTTTTTGCATGCCTGTAGGGACCTCAAATGGCTACCTCAGTACCAAATTTGAGCTCAATCGGAGCCATAGGGGCGGAGCAAGGTCCAAACCCAACCTGCTCTTTGTGTATATGCATTTGACCCAATTCTAGGATCGAACTTTTCTCCGGCCCTATTGCAGCCGCGGCTCCAATTTTTTGCATGTGCGTAGGGACCTCGAATGCCTACGTCCATACCAAGTTTGAGCTCAATCGGTTCCATAGGGGCGGAGCTAGGTCCAAACCCAAATTCGCAACTACAGCGAAATCCGCCATTTTACCCCCAATTAGGATCGAACTTTTTTCCGGCCCTATGGCAGCTGGGGCTCCAATTTTTGCATGCCTGTAGGGACCTCAAATGGCTACCTCAGTACCAAATTTGAGCTCAATCGGAGCCATAGGGGCGGAGCAAGGTCCAAACCAAACCTGCTCTTTGTGTATATGCATTTGACCCAATTCTAGGATCGAACTTTTCTCCGGCCCTATGGCAGCCGCGGCTCCAATTTTTTGCATGTGCGTAGGGACCTCGAATGCCTACGTCCATACCAAGTTTGAGCTCAATCGGTTCCATAGGGGCGGAGCTAGGTCCAAATCCAAATTTGCAACTACAGCGAAATCCGCCATTTTACCCCCAATAAGGATCGATTTTTTTTCGGCCCTATGGCAGCTGCGGCTCCGATTTTTTGCATGCCTGTAGGGACCTCAAATGGCTACCTCTGTACCAAATTTGAGCTCAATCGGAGCCATAGGGGCGGAGCAAGGTCCAAACCCAACCTGCTCTTTGTGTATATGCATTTGACCCAATTCTAGGATCGAACTTTTCTCCGGCCCTATGGCAGCCGCGGCTCCAATTTTTTGCATGTGCGTAGGGACCTCGAATGCCTACGTCCATACCAAGTTTGAGCTCAATCGGTTCCATAGGGGCGGAGCTAGGTCCAAACCCAAATTCGCAACTACAGCGAAATCCGCCATTTTACCCCCAATTAGGATCGAACTTTTTTCCGGCCCTATGGCAGCTGGGGCTCCGATTTTTTGCATGCCTGTAGGGACCTCAAATGGCTACCTCAGTACCAAATTTGAGCTCAATCGGAGCCATAGGGGCGGAGCAAGGTCCAAACCCAACCTGCTCTTTGTGTATATGCATTTGGCCCAATTCTAGGATCGAACTTTTCTCCGGCCCTATGGCAGCCGCGGCTCCAATTTTTTGCATGTGCGTAGGGACCTCGAATGCCTACGTCCATACCAAGTTTGAGCTCAATCGGTTCCATAGGGGCGGAGCTAGGTCCAAACCCAAATTCGCAACTACAGCGAAATCCGCCATTTTACCCCCAATTAGGATCGAACTTTTTTCCGGCCCTATGGCAGCTGGGGCTCCGATTTTTTGCATGCCTGTAGGGACCTCAAATGGCTACCTCAGTACCAAATTTGAGCTCAATCGGAGCCATAGGGGCGGAGCAAGGTCCAAACCCAACCTGCTCTTTGTGTATATGCATTTGGCCCAATTCTAGGATCGAACTTTTCTCCGGCCCTATGGCAGCCGCGGCTCCAATTTTTTGCATGTGCGTAGGGACCTCGAATGCCTACGTCCATACCAAGTTTGAGCTCAATCGGTTCCATAGGGGCGGAGCTAGGTCCAAACCCAAATTCGCAACTACAGCGAAATCCGCCATTTTACCCCCAATTAGGATCGAACTTTTTTCCGGCCCTATGGCAGCTGGGGCTCCGATTTTTTGCATGCCTGTAGGGACCTCAAATGGCTACCTCAGTACCAAATTTGAGCTCAATCGGAGCCATAGGGGCGGAGCAAGGTCCAAACCCAACCTGCTCTTTGTGTATATGCATTTGGCCCAATTCTAGGATCGAACTTTTCTCCGGCCCTATGGCAGCCGCGGCTCCAATTTTTTGCATGTGCGTAGGGACCTCGAATGCCTACGTCCATACCAAGTTTGAGCTCAATCGGTTCCATAGGGGCGGAGCTAGGTCCAAACCCAAATTCGCAACTACAGCGAAATCCGCCATTTTACCCCCAATTAGGATCGAACTTTTTTCCGGCCCTATGGCAGCTGGGGCTCCGATTTTTTGCATGCCTGTAGGGACCTCAAATGGCTACCTCAGTACCAAATTTGAGCTCAATCGGAGCCATAGGGGCGGAGCAAGGTCCAAACCCAACCTGCTCTTTGTGTATATGCATTTGGCCCAATTCTAGGATCGAACTTTTCTCCGGCCCTATGGCAGCCGCGGCTCCAATTTTTTGCATGTGCGTAGGGACCTCGAATGCCTACGTCCATACCAAGTTTGAGCTCAATCGGTTCCATAGGGGCGGAGCTAGGTCCAAACCCAAATTCGCAACTACAGCGAAATCCGCCATTTTACCCCCAATTAGGATCGAACTTTTTTCCGGCCCTATGGCAGCTGGGGCTCCGATTTTTTGCATGCCTGTAGGGACCTCAAATGGCTACCTCAGTACCAAATTTGAGCTCAATCGGAGCCATAGGGGCGGAGCAAGGTCCAAACCCAACCTGCTCTTTGTGTATATGCATTTGGCCCAATTCTAGGATCGAACTTTTCTCCGGCCCTATGGCAGCCGCGGCTCCAATTTTTTGCATGTGCGTAGGGACCTCGAATGCCTACGTCCATACCAAGTTTGAGCTCAATCGGTTCCATAGGGGCGGAGCTAGGTCCAAACCCAAATTCGCAACTACAGCGAAATCCGCCATTTTACCCCCAATTAGGATCGAACTTTTTTCCGGCCCTATGGCAGCTGGGGCTCCGATTTTTTGCATGCCTGTAGGGACCTCAAATGGCTACCTCAGTACCAAATTTGAGCTCAATCGGAGCCATAGGGGCGGAGCAAGGTCCAAACCCAACCTGCTCTTTGTGTATATGCATTTGGCCCAATTCTAGGATCGAACTTTTCTCCGGCCCTATGGCAGCCGCGGCTCCAATTTTTTGCATGTGCGTAGGGACCTCGAATGCCTACGTCCATACCAAGTTTGAGCTCAATCGGTTCCATAGGGGCGGAGCTAGGTCCAAACCCAAATTCGCAACTACAGCGAAATCCGCCATTTTACCCCCAATTAGGATCGAACTTTTTTCCGGCCCTATGGCAGCTGGGGCTCCGATTTTTTGCATGCCTGTAGGGACCTCAAATGGCTACCTCAGTACCAAATTTGAGCTCAATCGGAGCCATAGGGGCGGAGCAAGGTCCAAACCCAACCTGCTCTTTGTGTATATGCATTTGGCCCAATTCTAGGATCGAACTTTTCTCCGGCCCTATGGCAGCCGCGGCTCCAATTTTTTGCATGTGCGTAGGGACCTCGAATGCCTACGTCCATACCAAGTTTGAGCTCAATCGGTTCCATAGGGGCGGAGCTAGGTCCAAACCCAAATTCGCAACTACAGCGAAATCCGCCATTTTACCCCCAATTAGGATCGAACTTTTTTCCGGCCCTATGGCAGCTGGGGCTCCGATTTTTTGCATGCCTGTAGGGACCTCAAATGGCTACCTCAGTACCAAATTTGAGCTCAATCGGAGCCATAGGGGCGGAGCAAGGTCCAAACCCAACCTGCTCTTTGTGTATATGCATTTGGCCCAATTCTAGGATCGAACTTTTCTCCGGCCCTATGGCAGCCGCGGCTCCAATTTTTTGCATGTGCGTAGGGACCTCGAATGCCTACGTCCATACCAAGTTTGAGCTCAATCGGTTCCATAGGGGCGGAGCTAGGTCCAAACCCAAATTCGCAACTACAGCGAAATCCGCCATTTTACCCCCAATTAGGATCGAACTTTTTTCCGGCCCTATGGCAGCTGGGGCTCCGATTTTTTGCATGCCTGTAGGGACCTCAAATGGCTACCTCAGTACCAAATTTGAGCTCAATCGGAGCCATAGGGGCGGAGCAAGGTCCAAACCCAACCTGCTCTTTGTGTATATGCATTTGGCCCAATTCTAGGATCGAACTTTTCTCCGGCCCTATGGCAGCCGCGGCTCCAATTTTTTGCATGTGCGTAGGGACCTCGAATGCCTACGTCCATACCAAGTTTGAGCTCAATCGGTTCCATAGGGGCGGAGCTAGGTCCAAACCCAAATTCGCAACTACAGCGAAATCCGCCATTTTACCCCCAATTAGGATCGAACTTTTTTCCGGCCCTATGGCAGCTGGGGCTCCGATTTTTTGCATGCCTGTAGGGACCTCAAATGGCTACCTCAGTACCAAATTTGAGCTCAATCGGAGCCATAGGGGCGGAGCAAGGTCCAAACCCAACCTGCTCTTTGTGTGTATGCATTTGGCCCAATTCTAGGATCGAACTTTTCTCCGGCCCTATGGCAGCCGCGGCTCCAATTTTTTGCATGTGCGTAGGGACCTCGAATGCCTACGTCCATACCAAGTTTGAGCTCAATCGGTTCCATAGGGGCGGAGCTAGGTCCAAACCCAAATTCGCAACTACAGCGAAATCCGCCATTTTACCCCCAATTAGGATCGAACTTTTTTCCGGCCCTATGGCAGCTGGGGCTCCGATTTTTTGCATGCCTGTAGGGACCTCAAATGGCTACCTCAGTACCAAATTTGAGCTCAATCGGAGCCATAGGGGCGGAGCAAGGTCCAAACCCAACCTGCTCTTTGTGTATATGCATTTGGCCCAATTCTAGGATCGAACTTTTCTCCGGCCCTATGGCAGCCGCGGCTCCAATTTTTTGCATGTGCGTAGGGACCTCGAATGCCTACGTCCATACCAAGTTTGAGCTCAATCGGTTCCATAGGGGCGGAGCTAGGTCCAAACCCAAATTCGCAACTACAGCGAAATCCGCCATTTTACCCCCAATTAGGATCGAACTTTTTTCCGGCCCTATGGCAGCTGGGGCTCCGATTTTTTGCATGCCTGTAGGGACCTCAAATGGCTACCTCAGTACCAAATTTGAGCTCAATCGGAGCCATAGGGGCGGAGCAAGGTCCAAACCCAACCTGCTCTTTGTGTATATGCATTTGGCCCAATTCTAGGATCGAACTTTTCTCCGGCCCTATGGCAGCCGCGGCTCCAATTTTTTGCATGTGCGTAGGGACCTCGAATGCCTACGTCCATACCAAGTTTGAGCTCAATCGGTTCCATAGGGGCGGAGCTAGGTCCAAACCCAAATTCGCAACTACAGCGAAATCCGCCATTTTACCCCCAATTAGGATCGAACTTTTTTCCGGCCCTATGGCAGCTGGGGCTCCGATTTTTTGCATGCCTGTAGGGACCTCAAATGGCTACCTCAGTACCAAATTTGAGCTCAATCGGAGCCATAGGGGCGGAGCAAGGTCCAAACCCAACCTGCTCTTTGTGTATATGCATTTGGCCCAATTCTAGGATCGAACTTTTCTCCGGCCCTATGGCAGCCGCGGCTCCAATTTTTTGCATGTGCGTAGGGACCTCGAATGCCTACGTCCATACCAAGTTTGAGCTCAATCGGTTCCATAGGGGCGGAGCTAGGTCCAAACCCAAATTCGCAACTACAGCGAAATCCGCCATTTTACCCCCAATTAGGATCGAACTTTTTTCCGGCCCTATGGCAGCTGGGGCTCCGATTTTTTGCATGCCTGTAGGGACCTCAAATGGCTACCTCAGTACCAAATTTGAGCTCAATCGGAGCCATAGGGGCGGAGCAAGGTCCAAACCCAACCTGCTCTTTGTGTATATGCATTTGGCCCAATTCTAGGATCGAACTTTTCTCCGGCCCTATGGCAGCCGCGGCTCCAATTTTTTGCATGTGCGTAGGGACCTCGAATGCCTACGTCCATACCAAGTTTGAGCTCAATCGGTTCCATAGGGGCGGAGCTAGGTCCAAACCCAAATTCGCAACTACAGCGAAATCCGCCATTTTACCCCCAATTAGGATCGAACTTTTTTCCGGCCCTATGGCAGCTGGGGCTCCGATTTTTTGCATGCCTGTAGGGACCTCAAATGGCTACCTCAGTACCAAATTTGAGCTCAATCGGAGCCATAGGGGCGGAGCAAGGTCCAAACCCAACCTGCTCTTTGTGTATATGCATTTGGCCCAATTCTAGGATCGAACTTTTCTCCGGCCCTATGGCAGCCGCGGCTCCAATTTTTTGCATGTGCGTAGGGACCTCGAATGCCTACGTCCATACCAAGTTTGAGCTCAATCGGTTCCATAGGGGCGGAGCTAGGTCCAAACCCAAATTCGCAACTACAGCGAAATCCGCCATTTTACCCCCAATTAGGATCGAACTTTTTTCCGGCCCTATGGCAGCTGGGGCTCCGATTTTTTGCATGCCTGTAGGGACCTCAAATGGCTACCTCAGTACCAAATTTGAGCTCAATCGGAGCCATAGGGGCGGAGCAAGGTCCAAACCCAACCTGCTCTTTGTGTATATGCATTTGGCCCAATTCTAGGATCGAACTTTTCTCCGGCCCTATGGCAGCCGCGGCTCCAATTTTTTGCATGTGCGTAGGGACCTCGAATGCCTACGTCCATACCAAGTTTGAGCTCAATCGGTTCCATAGGGGCGGAGCTAGGTCCAAACCCAAATTCGCAACTACAGCGAAATCCGCCATTTTACCCCCAATTAGGATCGAACTTTTTTCCGGCCCTATGGCAGCTGGGGCTCCGATTTTTTGCATGCCTGTAGGGACCTCAAATGGCTACCTCAGTACCAAATTTGAGCTCAATCGGAGCCATAGGGGCGGAGCAAGGTCCAAACCCAACCTGCTCTTTGTGTATATGCATTTGGCCCAATTCTAGGATCGAACTTTTCTCCGGCCCTATGGCAGCCGCGGCTCCAATTTTTTGCATGTGCGTAGGGACCTCGAATGCCTACGTCCATACCAAGTTTGAGCTCAATCGGTTCCATAGGGGCGGAGCTAGGTCCAAACCCAAATTCGCAACTACAGCGAAATCCGCCATTTTACCCCCAATTAGGATCGAACTTTTTTCCGGCCCTATGGCAGCTGGGGCTCCGATTTTTTGCATGCCTGTAGGGACCTCAAATGGCTACCTCAGTACCAAATTTGAGCTCAATCGGAGCCATAGGGGCGGAGCAAGGTCCAAACCCAACCTGCTCTTTGTGTATATGCATTTGGCCCAATTCTAGGATCGAACTTTTCTCCGGCCCTATGGCAGCCGCGGCTCCAATTTTTTGCATGTGCGTAGGGACCTCGAATGCCTACGTCCATACCAAGTTTGAGCTCAATCGGTTCCATAGGGGCGGAGCTAGGTCCAAACCCAAATTCGCAACTACAGCGAAATCCGCCATTTTACCCCCAATTAGGATCGAACTTTTTTCCGGCCCTATGGCAGCTGGGGCTCCGATTTTTTGCATGCCTGTAGGGACCTCAAATGGCTACCTCAGTACCAAATTTGAGCTCAATCGGAGCCATAGGGGCGGAGCAAGGTCCAAACCCAACCTGCTCTTTGTGTATATGCATTTGGCCCAATTCTAGGATCGAACTTTTCTCCGGCCCTATGGCAGCCGCGGCTCCAATTTTTTGCATGTGCGTAGGGACCTCGAATGCCTACGTCCATACCAAGTTTGAGCTCAATCGGTTCCATAGGGGCGGAGCTAGGTCCAAACCCAAATTCGCAACTACAGCGAAATCCGCCATTTTACCCCCAATTAGGATCGAACTTTTTTCCGGCCCTTTGGCAGCTGGGGCTCCGATTTTTTGCATGCCTGTAGGGACCTCAAATGGCTACCTCAGTACCAAATTTGAGCTCAATCGGAGCCATAGGGGCGGAGCAAGGTCCAAACCCAACCTGCTCTTTGTGTATATGCATTTGGCCCAATTCTAGGATCGAACTTTTCTCCGGCCCTATGGCAGCCGCGGCTCCAATTTTTTGCATGTGCGTAGGGACCTCGAATGCCTACGTCCATACCAAGTTTGAGCTCAATCGGTTCCATAGGGGCGGAGCTAGGTCCAAACCCAAATTCGCAACTACAGCGAAATCCGCCATTTTACCCCCAATTAGGATCGAACTTTTTTCCGGCCCTATGGCAGCTGGGGCTCCGATTTTTTGCATGCCTGTAGGGACCTCAAATGGCTACCTCAGTACCAAATTTGAGCTCAATCGGAGCCATAGGGGCGGAGCAAGGTCCAAACCCAACCTGCTCTTTGTGTATATGCATTTGGCCCAATTCTAGGATCGAACTTTTCTCCGGCCCTATGGCAGCCGCGGCTCCAATTTTTTGCATGTGCGTAGGGACCTCGAATGCCTACGTCCATACCAAGTTTGAGCTCAATCGGTTCCATAGGGGCGGAGCTAGGTCCAAACCCAAATTCGCAACTACAGCGAAATCCGCCATTTTACCCCCAATTAGGATCGAACTTTTTTCCGGCCCTATGGCAGCTGGGGCTCCGATTTTTTGCATGCCTGTAGGGACCTCAAATGGCTACCTCAGTACCAAATTTGAGCTCAATCGGAGCCATAGGGGCGGAGCAAGGTCCAAACCCAACCTGCTCTTTGTGTATATGCATTTGGCCCAATTCTAGGATCGAACTTTTCTCCGGCCCTATGGCAGCCGCGGCTCCAATTTTTTGCATGTGCGTAGGGACCTCGAATGCCTACGTCCATACCAAGTTTGAGCTCAATCGGTTCCATAGGGGCGGAGCTAGGTCCAAACCCAAATTCGCAACTACAGCGAAATCCGCCATTTTACCCCCAATTAGGATCGAACTTTTTTCCGGCCCTATGGCAGCTGGGGCTCCGATTTTTTGCATGCCTGTAGGGACCTCAAATGGCTACCTCAGTACCAAATTTGAGCTCAATCGGAGCCATAGGGGCGGAGCAAGGTCCAAACCCAACCTGCTCTTTGTGTATATGCATTTGGCCCAATTCTAGGATCGAACTTTTCTCCGGCCCTATGGCAGCCGCGGCTCCAATTTTTTGCATGTGCGTAGGGACCTCGAATGCCTACGTCCATACCAAGTTTGAGCTCAATCGGTTCCATAGGGGCGGAGCTAGGTCCAAACCCAAATTCGCAACTACAGCGAAATCCGCATTTTACCCCCAATTAGGATCGAACTTTTTTCCGGCCCTATGGCAGCTGGGGCTCCGATTTTTTGCATGCCTGTAGGGACCTCAAATGGCTACCTCAGTACCAAATTTGAGCTCAATCGGAGCCATAGGGGCGGAGCAAGGTCCAAACCCAACCTGCTCTTTGTGTATATGCATTTGGCCCAATTCTAGGATCGAACTTTTCTCCGGCCCTATGGCAGCCGCGGCTCCAATTTTTTGCATGTGCGTAGGGACCTCGAATGCCTACGTCCATACCAAGTTTGAGCTCAATCGGTTCCATAGGGGCGGAGCTAGGTCCAAACCCAAATTCGCAACTACAGCGAAATCCGCCATTTTACCCCCAATTAGGATCGAACTTTTTCCGGCCCTATGGCAGCTGGGGCTCCTATTTTTTGCATGCCTGTAGGGACCTCAAATGGCTACCTCAGTACCAAATTTGAGCTCAATCGGAGCCATAGGGGCGGAGCAAGGTCCAAACCCAACCTGCTCTTTGTGTATATGCATTTGGCCCAATTCTAGGATCGAACTTTTCTCCGGCCCTATGGCAGCCGCGGCTCCAATTTTTTGCATGTGCGTAGGGACCTCGAATGCCTACGTCCATACCAAGTTTGAGCTCAATCGGTTCCATAGGGGCGGAGCTAGGTCCAAACCCAAATTCGCAACTACAGCGAAATCCGCCATTTTACCCCCAATTAGGATCGAACTTTTTTCCGGCCCTATGGCAGCTGGGGCTCCGATTTTTTGCATGCCTGTAGGGACCTCAAATGGCTACCTCAGTACCAAATTTGAGCTCAATCGGAGCCATAGGGGCGGAGCAAGGTCCAAACCCAACCTGCTCTTTGTGTATATGCATTTGGCCCAATTCTAGGATCGAACTTTTCTCCGGCCCTATGGCAGCCGCGGCTCCAATTTTTTGCATGTGCGTAGGGACCTCGAATGCCTACGTCCATACCAAGTTTGAGCTCAATCGGTTCCATAGGGGCGGAGCTAGGTCCAAACCCAAATTCGCAACTACAGCGAAATCCGCCATTTTACCCCCAATTAGGATCGAACTTTTTTCCGGCCCTATGGCAGCTGGGGCTCCGATTTTTTGCATGCCTGTAGGGACCTCAAATGGCTACCTCAGTACCAAATTTGAGCTCAATCGGAGCCATAGGGGCGGAGCAAGGTCCAAACCCAACCTGCTCTTTGTGTATATGCATTTGGCCCAATTCTAGGATCGAACTTTTCTCCGGCCCTATGGCAGCCGCGGCTCCAATTTTTTGCATGTGCGTAGGGACCTCGAATGCCTACGTCCATACCAAGTTTGAGCTCAATCGGTTCCATAGGGGCGGAGCTAGGTCCAAACCCAAATTCGCAACTACAGCGAAATCCGCCATTTTACCCCCAATTAGGATCGAACTTTTTTCCGGCCCTATGGCAGCTGGGGCTCCGATTTTTTGCATGCCTGTAGGGACCTCAAATGGCTACCTCAGTACCAAATTTGAGCTCAATCGGAGCCATAGGGGCGGAGCAAGGTCCAAACCCAACCTGCTCTTTGTGTATATGCATTTGGCCCAATTCTAGGATCGAACTTTTCTCCGGCCCTATGGCAGCCGCGGCTCCAATTTTTTGCATGTGCGTAGGGACCTCGAATGCCTACGTCCATACCAAGTTTGAGCTCAATCGGTTCCATAGGGGCGGAGCTAGGTCCAAACCCAAATTCGCAACTACAGCGAAATCCGCCATTTTACCCCCAATTAGGATCGAACTTTTTTCCGGCCCTATGGCAGCTGGGGCTCCGATTTTTTGCATGCCTGTAGGGACCTCAAATGGCTACCTCAGTACCAAATTTGAGCTCAATCGGAGCCATAGGGGCGGAGCAAGGTCCAAACCCAACCTGCTCTTTGTGTATATGCATTTGGCCCAATTCTAGGATCGAACTTTTCTCCGGCCCTATGGCAGCCGCGGCTCCAATTTTTTGCATGTGCGTAGGGACCTCGAATGCCTACGTCCATACCAAGTTTGAGCTCAATCGGTTCCATAGGGGCGGAGCTAGGTCCAAACCCAAATTCGCAACTACAGCGAAATCCGCCATTTTACCCCCAATTAGGATCGAACTTTTTTCCGGCCCTATGGCAGCTGGGGCTCCGATTTTTTGCATGCCTGTAGGGACCTCAAATGGCTACCTCAGTACCAAATTTGAGCTCAATCGGAGCCATAGGGGCGGAGCAAGGTCCAAACCCAACCTGCTCTTTGTGTATATGCATTTGGCCCAATTCTAGGATCGAACTTTTCTCCGGCCCTATGGCAGCCGCGGCTCCAATTTTTTGCATGTGCGTAGGGACCTCGAATGCCTACGTCCATACCAAGTTTGAGCTCAATCGGTTCCATAGGGGCGGAGCTAGGTCCAAACCCAAATTCGCAACTACAGCGAAATCCGCCATTTTACCCCCAATTAGGATCGAACTTTTTTCCGGCCCTATGGCAGCTGGGGCTCCGATTTTTTGCATGCCTGTAGGGACCTCAAATGGCTACCTCAGTACCAAATTTGAGCTCAATCGGAGCCATAGGGGCGGAGCAAGGTCCAAACCCAACCTGCTCTTTGTGTATATGCATTTGGCCCAATTCTAGGATCGAACTTTTCTCCGGCCCTATGGCAGCCGCGGCTCCAATTTTTTGCATGTGCGTAGGGACCTCGAATGCCTACGTCCATACCAAGTTTGAGCTCAATCGGTTCCATAGGGGCGGAGCTAGGTCCAAACCCAAATTCGCAACTACAGCGAAATCCGCCATTTTACCCCCAATTAGGATCGAACTTTTTTCCGGCCCTATGGCAGCTGGGGCTCCGATTTTTTGCATGCCTGTAGGGACCTCAAATGGCTACCTCAGTACCAAATTTGAGCTCAATCGGAGCCATAGGGGCGGAGCAAGGTCCAAACCCAACCTGCTCTTTGTGTATATGCATTTGGCCCAATTCTAGGATCGAACTTTTCTCCGGCCCTATGGCAGCCGCGGCTCCAATTTTTTGCATGTGCGTAGGGACCTCGAATGCCTACGTCCATACCAAGTTTGAGCTCAATCGGTTCCATAGGGGCGGAGCTAGGTCCAAACCCAAATTCGCAACTACAGCGAAATCCGCCATTTTACCCCCAATTAGGATCGAACTTTTTTCCGGCCCTATGGCAGCTGGGGCTCCGATTTTTTGCATGCCTGTAGGGACCTCAAATGGCTACCTCAGTACCAAATTTGAGCTCAATCGGAGCCATAGGGGCGGAGCAAGGTCCAAACCCAACCTGCTCTTTGTGTATATGCATTTGGCCCAATTCTAGGATCGAACTTTTCTCCGGCCCTATGGCAGCCGCGGCTCCAATTTTTTGCATGTGCGTAGGGACCTCGAATGCCTACGTCCATACCAAGTTTGAGCTCAATCGGTTCCATAGGGGCGGAGCTAGGTCCAAACCCAAATTCGCAACTACAGCGAAATCCGCCATTTTACCCCCAATTAGGATCGAACTTTTTTCCGGCCCTATGGCAGCTGGGGCTCCGATTTTTTGCATGCCTGTAGGGACCTCAAATGGCTACCTCAGTACCAAATTTGAGCTCAATCGGAGCCATAGGGGCGGAGCAAGGTCCAAACCCAACCTGCTCTTTGTGTATATGCATTTGGCCCAATTCTAGGATCGAACTTTTCTCCGGCCCTATGGCAGCCGCGGCTCCAATTTTTTGCATGTGCGTAGGGACCTCGAATGCCTACGTCCATACCAAGTTTGAGCTCAATCGGTTCCATAGGGGCGGAGCTAGGTCCAAACCCAAATTCGCAACTACAGCGAAATCCGCCATTTTACCCCCAATTAGGATCGAACTTTTTTCCGGCCCTATGGCAGCTGGGCTCCGATTTTTTGCATGCCTGTAGGGACCTCAAATGGCTACCTCAGTACCAAATTTGAGCTCAATCGGAGCCATAGGGGCGGAGCAAGGTCCAAACCCAACCTGCTCTTTGTGTATATGCATTTGGCCCAATTCTAGGATCGAACTTTTCTCCGGCCCTATGGCAGCCGCGGCTCCAATTTTTTGCATGTGCGTAGGGACCTCGAATGCCTACGTCCATACCAAGTTTGAGCTCAATCGGTTCCATAGGGGCGGAGCTAGGTCCAAACCCAAATTCGCAACTACAGCGAAATCCGCCATTTTACCCCCAATTAGGATCGAACTTTTTTCCGGCCCTATGGCAGCTGGGGCTCCGATTTTTTGCATGCCTGTAGGGACCTCAAATGGCTACCTCAGTACCAAATTTGAGCTCAATCGGAGCCATAGGGGCGGAGCAAGGTCCAAACCCAACCTGCTCTTTGTGTATATGCATTTGGCCCAATTCTAGGATCGAACTTTTCTCCGGCCCTATGGCAGCCGCGGCTCCAATTTTTTGCATGTGCGTAGGGACCTCGAATGCCTACGTCCATACCAAGTTTGAGCTCAATCGGTTCCATAGGGGCGGAGCTAGGTCCAAACCCAAATTCGCAACTACAGCGAAATCCGCCATTTTACCCCCAATTAGGATCGAACTTTTTTCCGGCCCTATGGCAGCTGGGGCTCCGATTTTTTGCATGCCTGTAGGGACCTCAAATGGCTACCTCAGTACCAAATTTGAGCTCAATCGGAGCCATAGGGGCGGAGCAAGGTCCAAACCCAACCTGCTCTTTGTGTATATGCATTTGGCCCAATTCTAGGATCGAACTTTTCTCCGGCCCTATGGCAGCCGCGGCTCCAATTTTTTGCATGTGCGTAGGGACCTCGAATGCCTACGTCCATACCAAGTTTGAGCTCAATCGGTTCCATAGGGGCGGAGCTAGGTCCAAACCCAAATTCGCAACTACAGCGAAATCCGCCATTTTACCCCCAATTAGGATCGAACTTTTTTCCGGCCCTATGGCAGCTGGGGCTCCGATTTTTTGCATGCCTGTAGGGACCTCAAATGGCTACCTCAGTACCAAATTTGAGCTCAATCGGAGCCATAGGGGCGGAGCAAGGTCCAAACCCAACCTGCTCTTTGTGTATATGCATTTGGCCCAATTCTAGGATCGAACTTTTCTCCGGCCCTATGGCAGCCGCGGCTCCAATTTTTTGCATGTGCGTAGGGACCTCGAATGCCTACGTCCATACCAAGTTTGAGCTCAATCGGTTCCATAGGGGCGGAGCTAGGTCCAAACCCAAATTCGCAACTACAGCGAAATCCGCCATTTTACCCCCAATTAGGATCGAACTTTTTTCCGGCCCTATGGCAGCTGGGGCTCCGATTTTTTGCATGCCTGTAGGGACCTCAAATGGCTACCTCAGTACCAAATTTGAGCTCAATCGGAGCCATAGGGGCGGAGCAAGGTCCAAACCCAACCTGCTCTTTGTGTATATGCATTTGGCCCAATTCTAGGATCGAACTTTTCTCCGGCCCTATGGCAGCCGCGGCTCCAATTTTTTGCATGTGCGTAGGGACCTCGAATGCCTACGTCCATACCAAGTTTGAGCTCAATCGGTTCCATAGGGGCGGAGCTAGGTCCAAACCCAAATTCGCAACTACAGCGAAATCCGCCATTTTACCCCCAATTAGGATCGAACTTTTTTCCGGCCCTATGGCAGCTGGGGCTCCGATTTTTTGCATGCCTGTAGGGACCTCAAATGGCTACCTCAGTACCAAATTTGAGCTCAATCGGAGCCATAGGGGCGGAGCAAGGTCCAAACCCAACCTGCTCTTTGTGTATATGCATTTGGCCCAATTCTAGGATCGAACTTTTCTCCGGCCCTATGGCAGCCGCGGCTCCAATTTTTTGCATGTGCGTAGGGACCTCGAATGCCTACGTCCATACCAAGTTTGAGCTCAATCGGTTCCATAGGGGCGGAGCTAGGTCCAAACCCAAATTCGCAACTACAGCGAAATCCGCCATTTTACCCCCAATTAGGATCGAACTTTTTTCCGGCCCTATGGCAGCTGGGGCTCCGATTTTTTGCATGCCTGTAGGGACCTCAAATGGCTACCTCAGTACCAAATTTGAGCTCAATCGGAGCCATAGGGGCGGAGCAAGGTCCAAACCCAACCTGCTCTTTGTGTATATGCATTTGGCCCAATTCTAGGATCGAACTTTTCTCCGGCCCTATGGCAGCCGCGGCTCCAATTTTTTGCATGTGCGTAGGGACCTCGAATGCCTACGTCCATACCAAGTTTGAGCTCAATCGGTTCCATAGGGGCGGAGCTAGGTCCAAACCCAAATTCGCAACTACAGCGAAATCCGCCATTTTACCCCCAATTAGGATCGAACTTTTTTCCGGCCCTATGGCAGCTGGGGCTCCGATTTTTTGCATGCCTGTAGGGACCTCAAATGGCTACCTCAGTACCAAATTTGAGCTCAATCGGAGCCATAGGGGCGGAGCAAGGTCCAAACCCAACCTGCTCTTTGTGTATATGCATTTGGCCCAATTCTAGGATCGAACTTTTCTCCGGCCCTATGGCAGCCGCGGCTCCAATTTTTTGCATGTGCGTAGGGACCTCGAATGCCTACGTCCATACCAAGTTTGAGCTCAATCGGTTCCATAGGGGCGGAGCTAGGTCCAAACCCAAATTCGCAACTACAGCGAAATCCGCCATTTTACCCCCAATTAGGATCGAACTTTTTTCCGGCCCTATGGCAGCTGGGGCTCCGATTTTTTGCATGCCTGTAGGGACCTCAAATGGCTACCTCAGTACCAAATTTGAGCTCAATCGGAGCCATAGGGGCGGAGCAAGGTCCAAACCCAACCTGCTCTTTGTGTATATGCATTTGGCCCAATTCTAGGATCGAACTTTTCTCCGGCCCTATGGCAGCCGCGGCTCCAATTTTTTGCATGTGCGTAGGGACCTCGAATGCCTACGTCCATACCAAGTTTGAGCTCAATCGGTTCCATAGGGGCGGAGCTAGGTCCAAACCCAAATTCGCAACTACAGCGAAATCCGCCATTTTACCCCCAATTAGGATCGAACTTTTTTCCGGCCCTATGGCAGCTGGGGCTCCGATTTTTTGCATGCCTGTAGGGACCTCAAATGGCTACCTCAGTACCAAATTTGAGCTCAATCGGAGCCATAGGGGCGGAGCAAGGTCCAAACCCAACCTGCTCTTTGTGTATATGCATTTGGCCCAATTCTAGGATCGAACTTTTCTCCGGCCCTATGGCAGCCGCGGCTCCAATTTTTTGCATGTGCGTAGGGACCTCGAATGCCTACGTCCATACCAAGTTTGAGCTCAATCGGTTCCATAGGGGCGGAGCTAGGTCCAAACCCAAATTCGCAACTACAGCGAAATCCGCCATTTTACCCCCAATTAGGATCGAACTTTTTTCCGGCCCTATGGCAGCTGGGGCTCCGATTTTTTGCATGCCTGTAGGGACCTCAAATGGCTACCTCAGTACCAAATTTGAGCTCAATCGGAGCCATAGGGGCGGAGCAAGGTCCAAACCCAACCTGCTCTTTGTGTATATGCATTTGGCCCAATTCTAGGATCGAACTTTTCTCCGGCCCTATGGCAGCCGCGGCTCCAATTTTTTGCATGTGCGTAGGGACCTCGAATGCCTACGTCCATACCAAGTTTGAGCTCAATCGGTTCCATAGGGGCGGAGCTAGGTCCAAACCCAAATTCGCAACTACAGCGAAATCCGCCATTTTACCCCCAATTAGGATCGAACTTTTTTCCGGCCCTATGGCAGCTGGGGCTCCGATTTTTTGCATGCCTGTAGGGACCTCAAATGGCTACCTCAGTACCAAATTTGAGCTCAATCGGAGCCATAGGGGCGGAGCAAGGTCCAAACCCAACCTGCTCTTTGTGTATATGCATTTGGCCCAATTCTAGGATCGAACTTTTCTCCGGCCCTATGGCAGCCGCGGCTCCAATTTTTTGCATGTGCGTAGGGACCTCGAATGCCTACGTCCATACCAAGTTTGAGCTCAATCGGTTCCATAGGGGCGGAGCTAGGTCCAAACCCAAATTCGCAACTACAGCGAAATCCGCCATTTTACCCCCAATTAGGATCGAACTTTTTTCCGGCCCTATGGCAGCTGGGGCTCCGATTTTTTGCATGCCTGTAGGGACCTCAAATGGCTACCTCAGTACCAAATTTGAGCTCAATCGGAGCCATAGGGGCGGAGCAAGGTCCAAACCCAACCTGCTCTTTGTGTATATGCATTTGGCCCAATTCTAGGATCGAACTTTTCTCCGGCCCTATGGCAGCCGCGGCTCCAATTTTTTGCATGTGCGTAGGGACCTCGAATGCCTACGTCCATACCAAGTTTGAGCTCAATCGGTTCCATAGGGGCGGAGCTAGGTCCAAACCCAAATTCGCAACTACAGCGAAATCCGCCATTTTACCCCCAATTAGGATCGAACTTTTTTCCGGCCCTATGGCAGCTGGGGCTCCGATTTTTTGCATGCCTGTAGGGACCTCAAATGGCTACCTCAGTACCAAATTTGAGCTCAATCGGAGCCATAGGGGCGGAGCAAGGTCCAAACCCAACCTGTTTTTTGTGTATATGCATTTGGCCCAATTCTAGGATCGAACTTTGCTCCGGCCCTATGGCAGCCGCGGCTCCAATTTTTTGCATGTGCGTAGGGACCTCGAATGCCTACGTCCATACCAAGTTTGAGCTCAATCGGTTCCATAGGGGCGGAGCTAGGTCCAAACCCAAATTCGCAACTACAGCGAAATCCGCCATTTTACCCCCAATTAGGATCGAACTTTTTTCCGGCCCTATGGCAGCTGGGGCTCCGATTTTTTGCATGCCTGTAGGGACCTCAAATGGCTACCTCAGTACCAAATTTGAGCTCAATCGGAGCCATAGGGGCGGAGCAAGGTCCAAACCCAACCTGCTCTTTGTGTATATGCATTTGGCCCAATTCTAGGATCGAACTTTTCTCCGGCCCTATGGCAGCCGCGGCTCCAATTTTTTGCATGTGCGTAGGGACCTCGAATGCCTACGTCCATACCAAGTTTGAGCTCAATCGGTTCCATAGGGGCGGAGCTAGGTCCAAACCCAAATTCGCAACTACAGCGAAATCCGCCATTTTACCCCCAATTAGGATCGAACTTTTTTCCGGCCCTATGGCAGCTGGGGCTCCGATTTTTTGCATGCCTGTAGGGACCTCAAATGGCTACCTCAGTACCAAATTTGAGCTCAATCGGAGCCATAGGGGCGGAGCAAGGTCCAAACCCAACCTGCTCTTTGTGTATATGTATTTGGCCCAATTCTAGGATCGAACTTTTCTCCGGCCCTATGGCAGCCGCGGCTCCAATTTTTTGCATGTGCGTAGGGACCTCGAATGCCTACGTCCATACCAAGTTTGAGCTCAATCGGTTCCATAGGGGCGGAGCTAGGTCCAAACCCAAATTCGCAACTACAGCGAAATCCGCCATTTTACCCCCAATTAGGATCGAACTTTTTTCCGGCCCTATGGCAGCTGGGGCTCCGATTTTTTGCATGCCTGTAGGGACCTCAAATGGCTACCTCAGTACCAAATTTGAGCTCAATCGGAGCCATAGGGGCGGAGCAAGGTCCAAACCCAACCTGCTCTTTGTGTATATGCATTTGGCCCAATTCTAGGATCGAACTTTTCTCCGGCCCTATGGCAGCCGCGGCTCCAATTTTTTGCATGTGCGTAGGGACCTCGAATGCCTACGTCCATACCAAGTTTGAGCTCAATCGGTTCCATAGGGGCGGAGCTAGGTCCAAACCCAAATTCGCAACTACAGCGAAATCCGCCATTTTACCCCCAATTAGGATCGAACTTTTTTCCGGCCCTATGGCAGCTGGGGCTCCGATTTTTTGCATGCCTGTAGGGACCTCAAATGGCTACCTCAGTACCAAATTTGAGCTCAATCGGAGCCATAGGGGCGGAGCAAGGTCCAAACCCAACCTGCTCTTTGTGTATATGCATTTGGCCCAATTCTAGGATCGAACTTTTCTCCGGCCCTATGGCAGCCGCGGCTCCAATTTTTTGCATGTGCGTAGGGACCTCGAATGCCTACGTCCATACCAAGTTTGAGCTCAATCGGTTCCATAGGGGCGGAGCTAGGTCCAAACCCAAATTCGCAACTACAGCGAAATCCGCCATTTTACCCCCAATTAGGATCGAACTTTTTTCCGGCCCTATGGCAGCTGGGGCTCCGATTTTTTGCATGCCTGTAGGGACCTCAAATGGCTACCTCAGTACCAAATTTGAGCTCAATCGGAGCCATAGGGGCGGAGCAAGGTCCAAACCCAACCTGCTCTTTGTGTATATGCATTTGGCCCAATTCTAGGATCGAACTTTTCTCCGGCCCTATGGCAGCCGCGGCTCCAATTTTTTGCATGTGCGTAGGGACCTCGAATGCCTACGTCCATACCAAGTTTGAGCTCAATCGGTTCCATAGGGGCGGAGCTAGGTCCAAACCCAAATTCGCAACTACAGCGAAATCCGCCATTTTACCCCCAATTAGGATCGAACTTTTTTCCGGCCCTATGGCAGCTGGGGCTCCGATTTTTTGCATGCCTGTAGGGACCTCAAATGGCTACCTCAGTACCAAATTTGAGCTCAATCGGAGCCATAGGGGCGGAGCAAGGTCCAAACCCAACCTGCTCTTTGTGTATATGCATTTGGCCCAATTCTAGGATCGAACTTTTCTCCGGCCCTATGGCAGCCGCGGCTCCAATTTTTTGCATGTGCGTAGGGACCTCGAATGCCTACGTCCATACCAAGTTTGAGCTCAATCGGTTCCATAGGGGCGGAGCTAGGTCCAAACCCAAATTCGCAACTACAGCGAAATCCGCCATTTTACCCCCAATTAGGATCGAACTTTTTTCCGGCCCTATGGCAGCTGGGGCTCCGATTTTTTGCATGCCTGTAGGGACCTCAAATGGCTACCTCAGTACCAAATTTGAGCTCAATCGGAGCCATAGGGGCGGAGCAAGGTCCAAACCCAACCTGCTCTTTGTGTATATGCATTTGGCCCAATTCTAGGATCGAACTTTTCTCCGGCCCTATGGCAGCCGCGGCTCCAATTTTTTGCATGTGCGTAGGGACCTCGAATGCCTACGTCCATACCAAGTTTGAGCTCAATCGGTTCCATAGGGGCGGAGCTAGGTCCAAACCCAAATTCGCAACTACAGCGAAATCCGCCATTTTACCCCCAATTAGGATCGAACTTTTTTCCGGCCCTATGGCAGCTGGGGCTCCGATTTTTTGCATGCCTGTAGGGACCTCAAATGGCTACCTCAGTACCAAATTTGAGCTCAATCGGAGCCATAGGGGCGGAGCAAGGTCCAAACCCAACCTGCTCTTTGTGTATATGCATTTGGCCCAATTCTAGGATCGAACTTTTCTCCGGCCCTATGGCAGCCGCGGCTCCAATTTTTTGCATGTGCGTAGGGACCTCGAATGCCTACGTCCATACCAAGTTTGAGCTCAATCGGTTCCATAGGGGCGGAGCTAGGTCCAAACCCAAATTCGCAACTACAGCGAAATCCGCCATTTTACCCCCAATTAGGATCGAACTTTCTTCCGGCCCTATGGCAGCTGGGGCTCCGATTTTTTGCATGCCTGTAGGGACCTCAAATGGCTACCTCAGTACCAAATTTGAGCTCAATCGGAGCCATAGGGGCGGAGCAAGGTCCAAACCCAACCTGCTCTTTGTGTATATGCATTTGGCCCAATTCTAGGATCGAACTTTTCTCCGGCCCTATGGCAGCCGCGGCTCCAATTTTTTGCATGTGCGTAGGGACCTCGAATGCCTACGTCCATACCAAGTTTGAGCTCAATCGGTTCCATAGGGGCGGAGCTAGGTCCAAACCCAAATTCGCAACTACAGCGAAATCCGCCATTTTACCCCCAATTAGGATCGAACTTTTTTCCGGCCCTATGGCAGCTGGGGCTCCGATTTTTTGCATGCCTGTAGGGACCTCAAATGGCTACCTCAGTACCAAATTTGAGCTCAATCGGAGCCATAGGGGCGGAGCAAGGTCCAAACCCAACCTGCTCTTTGTGTATATGCATTTGGCCCAATTCTAGGATCGAACTTTTCTCCGGCCCTATGGCAGCCGCGGCTCCAATTTTTTGCATGTGCGTAGGGACCTCGAATGCCTACGTCCATACCAAGTTTGAGCTCAATCGGTTCCATAGGGGCGGAGCTAGGTCCAAACCCAAATTCGCAACTACAGCGAAATCCGCCATTTTACCCCCAATTAGGATCGAACTTTTTTCCGGCCCTATGGCAGCTGGGGCTCCGATTTTTTGCATGCCTGTAGGGACCTCAAATGGCTACCTCAGTACCAAATTTGAGCTCAATCGGAGCCATAGGGGCGGAGCAAGGTCCAAACCCAACCTGCTCTTTGTGTATATGCATTTGGCCCAATTCTAGGATCGAACTTTTCTCCGGCCCTATGGCAGCCGCGGCTCCAATTTTTTGCATGTGCGTAGGGACCTCGAATGCCTACGTCCATACCAAGTTTGAGCTCAATCGGTTCCATAGGGGCGGAGCTAGGTCCAAACCCAAATTCGCAACTACAGCGAAATCCGCCATTTTACCCCCAATTAGGATCGAACTTTTTTCCGGCCCTATGGCAGCTGGGGCTCCGATTTTTTGCATGCCTGTAGGGACCTCAAATGGCTACCTCAGTACCAAATTTGAGCTCAATCGGAGCCATAGGGGCGGAGCAAGGTCCAAACCCAACCTGCTCTTTGTGTATATGCATTTGGCCCAATTCTAGGATCGAACTTTTCTCCGGCCCTATGGCAGCCGCGGCTCCAATTTTTGGCATGTGCGTAGGGACCTCGAATGCCTACGTCCATACCAAGTTTGAGCTCAATCGGTTCCATAGGGGCGGAGCTAGGTCCAAACCCAAATTCGCAACTACAGCGAAATCCGCCATTTTACCCCCAATTAGGATCGAACTTTTTTCCGGCCCTATGGCAGCTGGGGCTCCGATTTTTTGCATGCCTGTAGGGACCTCAAATGGCTACCTCAGTACCAAATTTGAGCTCAATCGGAGCCATAGGGGCGGAGCAAGGTCCAAACCCAACCTGTTTTTTGTGTATATGCATTTGGCCCAATTCTAGGATCGAACTTTGCTCCGGCCCTATGGCAGCCGCGGCTCCAATTTTTTGCATGTGCGTAGGGACCTCGAATGCCTACGTCCATACCAAGTTTGAGCTCAATCGGTTCCATAGGGGCGGAGCTAGGTCCAAACCCAAATTCGCAACTACAGCGAAATCCGCCATTTTACCCCCAATTAGGATCGAACTTTTTTCCGGCCCTATGGCAGCTGGGGCTCCGATTTTTTGCATGCCTGTAGGGACCTCAAATGGCTACCTCAGTACCAAATTTGAGCTCAATCGGAGCCATAGGGGCGGAGCAAGGTCCAAACCCAACCTGCTCTTTGTGTATATGCATTTGGCCCAATTCTAGGATCGAACTTTTCTCCGGCCCTATGGCAGCCGCGGCTCCAATTTTTTGCATGTGCGTAGGGACCTCGAATGCCTACGTCCATACCAAGTTTGAGCTCAATCGGTTCCATAGGGGCGGAGCTAGGTCCAAACCCAAATTCGCAACTACAGCGAAATCCGCCATTTTACCCCCAATTAGGATCGAACTTTTTTCCGGCCCTATGGCAGCTGGGGCTCCGATTTTTTGCATGCCTGTAGGGACCTCAAATGGCTACCTCAGTACCAAATTTGAGCTCAATCGGAGCCATAGGGGCGGAGCAAGGTCCAAACCCAACCTGCTCTTTGTGTATATGTATTTGGCCCAATTCTAGGATCGAACTTTTCTCCGGCCCTATGGCAGCCGCGGCTCCAATTTTTTGCATGTGCGTAGGGACCTCGAATGCCTACGTCCATACCAAGTTTGAGCTCAATCGGTTCCATAGGGGCGGAGCTAGGTCCAAACCCAAATTCGCAACTACAGCGAAATCCGCCATTTTACCCCCAATTAGGATCGAACTTTTTTCCGGCCCTATGGCAGCTGGGGCTCCGATTTTTTGCATGCCTGTAGGGACCTCAAATGGCTACCTCAGTACCAAATTTGAGCTCAATCGGAGCCATAGGGGCGGAGCAAGGTCCAAACCCAACCTGCTCTTTGTGTATATGCATTTGGCCCAATTCTAGGATCGAACTTTTCTCCGGCCCTATGGCAGCCGCGGCTCCAATTTTTTGCATGTGCGTAGGGACCTCGAATGCCTACGTCCATACCAAGTTTGAGCTCAATCGGTTCCATAGGGGCGGAGCTAGGTCCAAACCCAAATTCGCAACTACAGCGAAATCCGCCATTTTACCCCCAATTAGGATCGAACTTTTTTCCGGCCCTATGGCAGCTGGGGCTCCGATTTTTTGCATGCCTGTAGGGACCTCAAATGGCTACCTCAGTACCAAATTTGAGCTCAATCGGAGCCATAGGGGCGGAGCAAGGTCCAAACCCAACCTGCTCTTTGTGTATATGCATTTGGCCCAATTCTAGGATCGAACTTTTCTCCGGCCCTATGGCAGCCGCGGCTCCAATTTTTTGCATGTGCGTAGGGACCTCGAATGCCTACGTCCATACCAAGTTTGAGCTCAATCGGTTCCATAGGGGCGGAGCTAGGTCCAAACCCAAATTCGCAACTACAGCGAAATCCGCCATTTTACCCCCAATTAGGATCGAACTTTTTTCCGGCCCTATGGCAGCTGGGGCTCCGATTTTTTGCATGCCTGTAGGGACCTCAAATGGCTACCTCAGTACCAAATTTGAGCTCAATCGGAGCCATAGGGGCGGAGCAAGGTCCAAACCCAACCTGCTCTTTGTGTATATGCATTTGGCCCAATTCTAGGATCGAACTTTTCTCCGGCCCTATGGCAGCCGCGGCTCCAATTTTTTGCATGTGCGTAGGGACCTCGAATGCCTACGTCCATACCAAGTTTGAGCTCAATCGGTTCCATAGGGGCGGAGCTAGGTCCAAACCCAAATTCGCAACTACAGCGAAATCCGCCATTTTACCCCCAATTAGGATCGAACTTTTTTCCGGCCCTATGGCAGCTGGGGCTCCGATTTTTTGCATGCCTGTAGGGACCTCAAATGGCTACCTCAGTACCAAATTTGAGCTCAATCGGAGCCATAGGGGCGGAGCAAGGTCCAAACCCAACCTGCTCTTTGTGTATATGCATTTGGCCCAATTCTAGGATCGAACTTTTCTCCGGCCCTATGGCAGCCGCGGCTCCAATTTTTTGCATGTGCGTAGGGACCTCGAATGCCTACGTCCATACCAAGTTTGAGCTCAATCGGTTCCATAGGGGCGGAGCTAGGTCCAAACCCAAATTCGCAACTACAGCGAAATCCGCCATTTTACCCCCAATTAGGATCGAACTTTTTTCCGGCCCTATGGCAGCTGGGGCTCCGATTTTTTGCATGCCTGTAGGGACCTCAAATGGCTACCTCAGTACCAAATTTGAGCTCAATCGGAGCCATAGGGGCGGAGCAAGGTCCAAACCCAACCTGCTCTTTGTGTATATGCATTTGGCCCAATTCTAGGATCGAACTTTTCTCCGGCCCTATGGCAGCCGCGGCTCCAATTTTTTGCATGTGCGTAGGGACCTCGAATGCCTACGTCCATACCAAGTTTGAGCTCAATCGGTTCCATAGGGGCGGAGCTAGGTCCAAACCCAAATTCGCAACTACAGCGAAATCCGCCATTTTACCCCCAATTAGGATCGAACTTTTTTCCGGCCCTATGGCAGCTGGGGCTCCGATTTTTTGCATGCCTGTAGGGACCTCAAATGGCTACCTCAGTACCAAATTTGAGCTCAATCGGAGCCATAGGGGCGGAGCAAGGTCCAAACCCAACCTGCTCTTTGTGTATATGCATTTGGCCCAATTCTAGGATCGAACTTTTCTCCGGCCCTATGGCAGCCGCGGCTCCAATTTTTTGCATGTGCGTAGGGACCTCGAATGCCTACGTCCATACCAAGTTTGAGCTCAATCGGTTCCATAGGGGCGGAGCTAGGTCCAAACCCAAATTCGCAACTACAGCGAAATCCGCCATTTTACCCCCAATTAGGATCGAACTTTTTTCCGGCCCTATGGCAGCTGGGGCTCCGATTTTTTGCATGCCTGTAGGGACCTCAAATGGCTACCTCAGTACCAAATTTGAGCTCAATCGGAGCCATAGGGGCGGAGCAAGGTCCAAACCCAACCTGCTCTTTGTGTATATGCATTTGGCCCAATTCTAGGATCGAACTTTTCTCCGGCCCTATGGCAGCCGCGGCTCCAATTTTTTGCATGTGCGTAGGGACCTCGAATGCCTACGTCCATACCAAGTTTGAGCTCAATCGGTTCCATAGGGGCGGAGCTAGGTCCAAACCCAAATTCGCAACTACAGCGAAATCCGCCATTTTACCCCCAATTAGGATCGAACTTTTTTCCGGCCCTATGGCAGCTGGGGCTCCGATTTTTTGCATGCCTGTAGGGACCTCAAATGGCTACCTCAGTACCAAATTTGAGCTCAATCGGAGCCATAGGGGCGGAGCAAGGTCCAAACCCAACCTGCTCTTTGTGTATATGCATTTGGCCCAATTCTAGGATCGAACTTTTCTCCGGCCCTATGGCAGCCGCGGCTCTAATTTTTTGCATGTGCGTAGGGACCTCGAATGCCTACGTCCATACCAAGTTTGAGCTCAATCGGTTCCATAGGGGCGGAGCTAGGTCCAAACCCAAATTCGCAACTACAGCGAAATCCGCCATTTTACCCCCAATTAGGATCGAACTTTTTTCCGGCCCTATGGCAGCTGGGGCTCCGATTTTTTGCATGCCTGTAGGGACCTCAAATGGCTACCTCAGTACCAAATTTGAGCTCAATCGGAGCCATAGGGGCGGAGCAAGGTCCAAACCCAACCTGCTCTTTGTGTATATGCATTTGGCCCAATTCTAGGATCGAACTTTTCTCCGGCCCTATGGCAGCCGCGGCTCCAATTTTTTGCATGTGCGTAGGGACCTCGAATGCCTACGTCCATACCAAGTTTGAGCTCAATCGGTTCCATAGGGGCGGAGCTAGGTCCAAACCCAAATTCGCAACTACAGCGAAATCCGCCATTTTACCCCCAATTAGGATCGAACTTTTTTCCGGCCCTATGGCAGCTGGGGCTCCGATTTTTTGCATGCCTGTAGGGACCTCAAATGGCTACCTCAGTACCAAATTTGAGCTCAATCGGAGCCATAGGGGCGGAGCAAGGTCCAAACCCAACCTGCTCTTTGTGTATATGCATTTGGCCCAATTCTAGGATCGAACTTTTCTCCGGCCCTATGGCAGCCGCGGCTCCAATTTTTTGCATGTGCGTAGGGACCTCGAATGCCTACGTCCATACAAAGTTTGAGCTCAATCGGTTCCATAGGGGCGGAGCTAGGTCCAAACCCAAATTCGCAACTACAGCGAAATCCGCCATTTTACCCCCAATTAGGATCGAACTTTTTTCCGGCCCTATGGCAGCTGGGGCTCCGATTTTTTGCATGCCTGTAGGGACCTCAAATGGCTACCTCAGTACCAAATTTGAGCTCAATCGGAGCCATAGGGGCGGAGCAAGGTCCAAACCCAACCTGCTCTTTGTGTATATGCATTTGGCCCAATTCTAGGATCGAACTTTTCTCCGGCCCTTTGGCAGCCGCGGCTCCAATTTTTTGCATGTGCGTAGGGACCTCGAATGCCTACGTCCATACCAAGTTTGAGCTCAATCGGTTTCATAGGGGCGGAGCTAGGTCCAAACCCAAATTCGCAACTACAGCGAAATCCGCCATTTTACCCCCAATTAGGATCGAACTTTTTTCCGGCCCTATGGCAGCTGGGGCTCCGATTTTTTGCATGCCTGTAGGGACCTCAAATGGCTACCTCAGTACCAAATTTGAGCTCAATCGGAGCCATAGGGGCGGAGCAAGGTCCAAACCCAACCTGCTCTTTGTGTATATGCATTTGGCCCGATTCTAGGATCGAACTTTTCTCCGGCCCTATGGCAGCCGCGGCTCCAATTTTTTGCATGTGCGTAGGGACCTCGAATGCCTACGTCCATACCAAGTTTGAGCTCAATCGGTTCCATAGGGGCGGAGCTAGGTCCAAACCCATATTCGCAACTACAGCGAAATCCGCCATTTTACCCCCAATTAGGATCGAACTTTTTTCCGGCCCTATGGCAGCTGGGGCTCCGATTTTTTGCATGCCTGTAGGGACCTCAAATGGCTACCTCAGTACCAAATTTGAGCTCAATCGGAGCCATAGGGGCGGAGCAAGGTCCAAACCCAACCTGCTCTTTGTGTATATTCATTTGGCCCAATTCTAGGATCGAACTTTTCTCCGGCCCTATGGCAGCCGCGGCTCCAATTTTTTGCATGTGCGTAGGGACCTCGAATGCCTACGTCCATACCAAGTTTGAGCTCAATCGGTTCCATAGGGGCGGAGCTAGGTCCAAACCCAAATTCGCAACTACAGCGAAATCCGCCATTTTACCCCCAATTAGGATCGAACTTTTTTCCGGCCCTATGGCAACTGGGGCTCCGATTTTTTGCATGCCTGTACGGACCTCAAATGGCTACCTCAGTACCAAATTTGAGCTCAATCGGAGCCATAGGGGCGGAGCAAGGTCCAAACCCAACCTGCTCTGTGTGTATATGCTTTTGGCCCAATTCTAGGATCGAACTTTTCTCCGGCCCTATGGCAGCCGCGGCTCTAATTTTTTGCATGTGCGTAGGGACCTCGAATGCCTACGTCCATACCAAGTTTGAGCTCAATCGGTTCCATAGGGGCGGAGCTAGGTCCAAACCCAAATTCGCAACTACAGCGAAATCCGCCATTTTACCCCCAATTAGGATCGAACTTTTTTCCGGCCCTATGGCAACTGGGGCTCCGATTTTTTGCATGCCTGTAGGGACCTCAAATGGCTACCTCAGTACCAAATTTGAGCTCAATCGGAGCCATAGGGGCGGAGCAAGGTCCAAACCCAACCTGCTCTTTGTGTATATGCATTTGGCCCAATTCTAGGATCGAACTTTTCTCCGGCCCTATGGCAGCCGCGGCTCCAATTTTTTGCATGTGCGTAGGGACCTCGAATGCCTACGTCCATACCAAGTTTGAGCTCAATCGGTTCCATAGGGGCGGAGCTAGGTCCAAACCCAAATTCGCAACTACAGCGAAATCCGCCATTTTACCCCCAATTAGGATCGAACTTTTTCCCGGCCCTATGGCAGCTGGGGCTCCGATTTTTTGCATGCCTGTAGGGACCTCAAATGGCTACCTCAGTACCAAATTTGAGCTAAATCGGAGCCATAGGGGCGGAGCAAGGTCCAAACCCAACCTGCTCTTTGTGTATATGCATTTGGCCCAATTCTAGGATCGAACTTTTCTCCGGCCCTATGGCAGCCGCGGCTCCAATTTTTTGCATGTGCGTAGGGACCTCGAATGCCTACGTCCATACCAAGTTTAAGCTCAATCGGTTCCATAGGGGCGGAGCTAGGTCCAAACCCAAATTCGCAACTACAGCGAAATCCGCCATTTTACCCCCAATTAGGATCGAACTTTTTTCCGGCCCTATGGCAGCTGGGGCTCCTATTTTTTGCATGCCTGTAGGGACCTCAAATGGCTACCTCAGTACCAAATTTGAGCTCAATCGGAGCCATAGGGGCGGAGCAAGGTCCAAACCCATTCTGCTCTTTGTGTATATGCATTTGGCCCAATTCTAGGATCGAACTTTTCTCCGGCCCTATGGCAGCCGCGGCTCCAATTTTTTGCATGTGCGTAGGGACCTCGAATGCCTACGTCCATACCAAGTTTGAGCTCAATCGGTTCCATAGGGGCGGAGCTAGGTCCAAACCCAAATTCGCAACTACAGCGAAATCCGCCATTTTACCCCCAAGTAGGATCGAACTTTTTTCCGGCCCTATGGCAGCTGGGGCTCCGATTTTTTGCATGCCTGTAGGGACCTCAAATGACTACCTCAGTACCAAATTTGAGCTCAATCGGAGCCATAGGGGCGGAGCAAGGTCCAAACCCAACCTGCTCTTTGTGTATATGCATTTGGCCCAATTCTAGGATCGAACTTTTCTCCGGCCCTATGGCAGCCGCGGCTCCAATTTTTTGCATGTGCGTAGGGACCTCGAATGCCTACGTCCATACCAAGTTTAAGCTGAATCGGTTCCATAGGGGCGGAGCTAGGTCCAAACCCAAATTCGCAACTACAGCGAAATCCGCCATTTTACCCCCAATTAGGATCGAACTTTTTTCCGGCCCTATGGCAGCTGGGGCTCCGATTTTTTGCATGCCTGTAGGGACCTCAAATGGCTACCTCAGTACCAAATTTGAGCTCAATCGGAGCCATAGGGGCGGAGCAAGGTCCAAACCCATTCTGCTCTTTGTGTATATGCATTTGGCCCAATTCTAGGATCGAACTTTTCTCCGGCCCTATGGCAGCCGCGGCTCCAATTTTTTGCATGTGCGTAGGGACCTCGAATGCCTACGTCCATACCAAGTTTGAGCTCAATCGGTTCCATAGGGGCGGTGCTAGGTCCAAACCCAAATTCGCAACTACAGCGAAATCCGCCATTTTACCCCAATTAGAATCGACTTTTTTTCCGGCCCTATGGCAGCTGGGGCTCCGATTTTTTGCATGCCTGTAGGGACCTCAAATGGCTACCTTAGTACCAAATTTGAGCTCAATCGGAGCCATAGGGGCGGAGCAAGGTCCAAACCCAACCTGCTCTTTGTGTATATGCATTTGGCCCAATTCTAGGATCGAACTTTTCTCCGGCCCTATGGCAGCCGCGGCTCCAATTTTTTGCATGTGCGTAGGGACCTCGAATGCCTACGTCCATACCAAGTTTAAGCTCAATCGGTCCCATAGGGGCGGAGCTAGGTCCAAACCCAAATTCGCAACTACAGCGAATTCCGCCATTTTACCCCCAATTAGGATCGAACTTTTTTCCGGCCCTATGGCAGCTGGGGCTCCGATTTTTTGCATGCCTGTAGGGACCTCAAATGGCTACCTCAGTACCAAATTTGAGCTCAATCGGAGCCATAGGGGCGGAGCAAGGTCCAAACTCAACCTGCTCTTTGTGTTTATGCATTTGGCCCAATTCTAGGATCGAACTTTTCTCCGGCCCTATGGCAGCCGCGGCTCCAATTTTGTGCATGTGCGTAGGGACCTCGAATGCCTACGTCCATACCAAGTTTGAGCTCAATCGGTTCCATAGGGGCGGAGCTAGGTCCAAACCCAAATTCGCAACTACAGCGAAATCCGCCATTTTACCCCCAATTAGGATCGAACTTTTTTCCGGCCCTATGGCAGCTGGGGCTCCGATTTTTTGCATGCCTGTAGGGACCTCAAATGGCTACCTCAGTACCAAATTTGAGCTCAATCGGAGCCATAGGGGCGGAGCAAGGTCCAAACCCATTCTGCTCTTTGTGTATATGCATTTGGCCCAATTCTAGGATCGAACTTTTCTCCGGCCCTATGGCAGCCGCGGCTCCAATTTTTTGCATGTGCGTAGGGACCTCGAATGCCTACGTCCATACCAAGTTTGAGCTCAATCGGTTCCAAAGGGGCGGAGCTAGGTCCAAACCCAAATTCGCAACTACAGCGAAATCCGCCATTTTACCCCCAATTAGGATCGAACTTTTTTCCGGCCCTATGGCAGCTGGGGCTCCGATTTTTTGCATGCCTGTAGGGACCTCAAATGGCTACCTCAGTACCAAATTTGAGCTCAATCGGAGCCATAGGGGCGGAGCAAGGTCCAAACCCAACCTGCTCTTTGTGTATATGCATTTGGCCCAATTCTAGGATCGAACTTTTCTCCGGCCCTATGGCAGCCGCGGCTCCAATTTTTTGCATGTGCGTAGGGACCTCGAATGTCTACGTCCATACCAAGTTTGAGCTCAATCGGTTCCATAGGGGCGGAGCTAGGTCCAAACCCAAATTCGCAACTACAGCGAAATCCGCCATTTTACCCCCAATTAGGATCGAACTTTTTTCCGGCCCTATGGCAGCTGGGGCTCCGATTTTTTGCATGCCTGTAGGGACCTCAAATGGCTACCTCAGTACCAAATTTGAGCTCAATCGGAGCCATAGGGGCGGAGCAAGGTCCAAACCCAACCTGCTCTTAGTGTATATGCATTTGGCCAAATTCTAGGATCGAACTTTTCTCCGGCCCTATGGCAGCCGCGGCTCCAATTTTTTGCATGTGCGTAAGGACCTCGAATGCCTACGTCCATACCAAGTTTGAGCTCAATCGGTTCCATAGGGGCGGAGCTAGGTCCAAACCCAAATTCGCAACTACAGCGAAATCCGCCATTTTACCCCCAATTAGGATCGAACTTTTTTCCGGCCCTATGGCAGCTGGGGCTCCGATTTTTTTGCATGTCTCTAGGGACCTCAAATGGCTACCTCAGTACCAAATTTGAGCTCAATCGGAGCCATAGGGGCGGAGCAAGGTCCAAACCCATTCTGCTCTTTGTGCATATGCATTTGGCCCAATTCTAGGATCGAACTTTTCTCCGGCCCTATGGCAGCCGCGGCTCCAATTTTTTGCATGTGCGTAGGGACCTCGAATGCCTACGTCCATACCAAGTTTGAGCTCAATCGGTTCCATAGGGGCGGAGCTAGGTCCAAACCCAAATTCGCAACTACAGCGAAATCCGCCATTTTACCCCAATTAAGATCGACTTTTTTTCCGGCCCTATGGCACCTGAGGCTCCGATTTTTTGCATGCCTGTAGGGACCTCAAATGGCTACCTCAGTACCAAATTTGAGCTCAATCGGAGCCATAGGGGCGGAGCAAGGTCCAAACCCAACCTGCTCTTTGTGTATATGCATTTGGCCCAATTCTAGGATCGAACTTTTCTCCGGCCCTATGGCAGCCGCGGCTCCAATTTTTTGCATGTGCGTAGGGACCTCGAATGCCTACGTCCATACCAAGTTTGAGCTCAATCGGTTCCATAGGGGCGGAGCTAGGTCCAAACCCAAATTCGCAACTACAGCGAAATCCGCCATTTTACCCCAAATAAGGATCGAACTTTTTTCCGGCCCTTTGGCAGCTGGGGCTCCGATTTTTTGCATGCCTGTAGGGACCTCAAATGGCTACCTCAGTACCAAATTTGAGCTCAATCGGAGCCATAGGGGCGGAGCAAGGTCCAAACCCAACCTGCTCTTTGTGTATATGCATTTGGCCCAATTCTAGGATCGAACTTTTCTCCGGCCCTATGGCAGCCGCGGCTCCAATTTTTTGCATGTGCGTAGGGACCTCGAATGCCTACGTCCATACCAAGTTTGAGCTCAATCGGTTCCATAGGGGCGGAGCTAGGTCCAAACCCAAATTCGCAACTACAGCGAAATCCGCCATTTTACCCCCAATTAGGATCGAACTTTTTTCCGGCCCTATGGCAGCTGGGGCTCCGATTTTTTGCATGCCTGTAGGGACCTCAAATGGCTACCTCAGTACCAAATTTGAGCTCAATCGGAGCCATAGGGGCGGAGCAAGGTCCAAACCGAACCTGCTCTTTGTGTATCTGCATTTAGCCCAATTCTAGGATCGAACTTTTCTCCGGCCCTATGGCAGCCGCGGCTCCAATTTTTTGCATGTGCGTAGGGACCTCGAATGCCTACGTCCATACCGAGTTTGAGCTCAATCGGTTCCATAGGGGCGGAGCTAGGTCCAAACCCAAATTCGCAACTACAGCGAAATCCGCCATTTTACCCCCAATTAGGATCGAACTTTTATCCGGCCCTATGGCAGCTGGGGCTCCGATTTTTTGCATGCCTGTAGGGACCTCAAATGGCTACCTCAGTACCAAATTTGAGCTCAATCGGAGCCATAGGGGCGGAGCAAGGTCCAAACCCAACCTGCTCTTTGTGTATATGCATTTGGCCCAATTCTAGGATCGAACTTTTCTCCGGCCCTATGGCAGCCGCGGCTCCAATTTTTTGCATGTGCGTAGGGACCTCGAATGCCTACGTCCATACCAAGTTTGAGCTCAATCGGTTCCATAGGGGCGGAGCTAGGTCCAAACCCAAATTCGCAACTACAGCGAAATCCGCCATTTTACCCCCAATTAGGATCGAACTTTTTTCCGGCCCTATGGCAGCTGGGGCTCCGATTTTTTGCATGCCTGTAGGGACCTCAAATGGCTACCTCAGTACCAAATTTGAGCTCAATCGGAGCCATAGGGGCGGAGCAAGGTCCAAACCCAACCTGCTCTTTGTGTATATGCATTTGGCCCAATTCTAGGATCGAACTTTTCTCCGGCCCTATGGCAGCCGCGGCTCCAATTTTTTGCATGTGCGTAGGGACCTCGAATGCCTACGTCCATACCAAGTTTGAGCTCAATCGGTTCCATAGGGGCGGAGCTAGGTCCAAACCCAAATTCGCAACTACAGCGAAATCCGCCATTTTACCCCCAATTAGGATCGAATTTTTTTCCGGCCCTATGGCAGCTGGGGCTCCGATTTTTTGCATGCCTGTAGGGACCTCAAATGGCTACCTCAGTACCAAATTAGAGCTCAATCGGAGCCATAGGGGCGGAGCAAGGTCCAAACCCAACCTGCTCTTTGTGTATATGCATTTGGCCCAATTCTAGGATCGAACTTTTCTCCGGCTCTATGGTAGCCGCGGCTCCAATTTTTTGCATGTGCGTAGGGACCTCGAATGCCTACGTCCATACCAAGTTTGAGCTCAATCGGTTCCATAGGGGCGGAGCTAGGTCCAAACCCAAATTCGCAACTACAGCGAAATCCGCCATTTTACCCCCAATTAGGATCGAACTTTTTTCCGGCCCTATGGCAGCTGGGGCTCCGATTTTTTGCATGCCTGTAGGGACCTCAAATGGCTACCTCAGTACCAAATTTGAGCTCAATCGGAGCCTTAGGGGCGGAGCAAGGTCAAAACCCAACCTGCTCTTTGTGTATATGCATTTGGCCCAATTCTAGGATCGAACTTTTCTCCGGCCCTATGGCAGCCGCGGCTCAAATTTTTGGCATGTGCGTAGGGACCTCGAATGCCTACGTCCATACCAAGTTTGAGCTCAATCGGTTCCATAGGGGCTGAGCTAGGTCCAAACCCAAATTCGCAACTACAGCGAAATCCGCCATTTTACCCCCAATTAGGATCGAACTTTTTTCCGGCCCTATGGCAGCTGGGGCTCCGATTTTTTGCATGCCTGTAGGGACCTCAAATGGCTACATCAGAACCAAATTTGAGCTCAATCGGAGCCATAGGGGCGGAGCAAGGTCCAAACCCAACCTGCTCTTTGTGTATATGCATTTGGCCCAATTCTAGGATCGAACTTTTCTCCGGCCCTATGGCAGCCGCGGCTCCATTTTTTTGCATGTGCGTAGGGACCTCGAATGCCTACGTCCATACCAAGTTTGAGCTCAATCGGTTCCATAGGGGCGGAGCTAGGTCCAAACCCAAATTCGCAACTACAGCGAAATCCGCCATTTTACCCCCAATTAGGATCGACCTTTTTCCGACCCTATGGCAGCTGGGGCTCCGATTTTTTGCATGCCTGTAGGGACCTCAAATGGCTACCTCAGTACCAAATTTGAGCTCAATCGGAGCCATAGGGGCGGAGCAAGGTCCAAACCCAACCTGCTCTTTGTGTATATGCATTTGGCCCAATTCTAGGATCGAACTTTTCTCCGGCCCTATGGCAGCCGCGGCTCCATTTTTTTGCATGTGCGTAGGGACCTCGAATGCCTATGTCCATACCAAGTTAGAGCTCAATCGGTTCCATAGGGGCGGAGCTAGGTCCAAACCCAAATTCGCAACTACAGCGAAATCCGCCATTTTACCCCCAATTAAGATCGAACTTTTTTCCGGCTCTATGGCAGCTGGGGCTCCGACTTTTTGCATGACTGTAGGGACCTCAAATGGCTACCTCAGTACCAAATTTGAGCTCAATCGGAGCCATAGGGGCGGAGCAAGGTCCAAACCCAACCTGCTCTTTGTGTATATGCATTTGGCCCAATTCTAGGATCGAAGTTTTCTCCGGCCCTATGGCAGCCGCTTCTCCAATTTTTTGCATGTGCGTAGGGACCTCGAATGCCTACGTCCATACCAAGTTTGAGCTCAATCGGTTCCATAGTGGCGGAGCTAGGTCCAAACCCAAATTCGCAACTACAGCGAAATCCGCCATTTTACCCCCAATTAGGATCGAACTTTTTTCCGGCCCTATGGCAGCTGGGGCTCCGATTTTTTGCATGCCTGTAGGGACCTCAAATGGCTACCTCAGTACCAAATTTGAGCTCAATCGGAGCCATAGGGGCGGAGCAAGGTCCAAACCTAACCTGCTCTTTGTGTATATGCATTTGGCCCAATTCTAGGATCGAACTTTTCTCCGGCCCTATGGCAGCCGCGGCTCCAATTTTTTGCATGTGCGTAGGGACCTCGAATGCCTACGTCCATACCAAGTTTGAGCTCAATCGGTTCAATAGGGGTGGAGCTAGGTCCAAACCCAAATTCGCAACTACAGCGAAATCCGCCATTTTACCCCCAATTAGGATCGAACTTTTTTCCGGCCCTATGGCAGCTGGGGCTCCGATTTTTTTGCATGCCTGTAGGGACCTCAAATGGCTACCTCAGTACCAAATTTGAGCTCAATCGGAGCCATAGGGGCGGAGCAAGGTCCAAACCCAACCTGCTCTTTGTGTATATGCATTTGGCCCAATTCTAGGATCGAACTTTTCTCCGGCCCTATGGCAGCCGCGGCTCCAATTTTTTGCATGTGCGTAGGGACCTCGAATGCCTACGTCCATACCAAGTTTGAGCTGAATCGGTTCAATAGGGGCGGAGCTAGGTCCAAACCCAAATTCGCAACTACAGCGAAATCCGCCATTTTACCCCCAATTAGGATCGAACTTTTTTCCGGCCCTATGGCAGCTGGGGCTCCGATTTTTTGCATGCCTGTAGGGACCTCAAATGGCTACCTCAGTACCAAATTTGAGCTCAATCGGAGCCATAGGGGCGGAGCAAGGTCCAAACCCAACCTGCTCTTTGTGTATATGCATTTGGCCCAATTCTAGGATCGAACTTTTCTCCGGCCCTATGGCAGCCGCGGCTCCAATTTTTTGCATGTGCGTAGGGACCTCGAATGCCTACGTCCATACCAAGTTTGAGCTCAATCGGTTCCATAGGGGCGGAGCTAGGTCCAAACCCAAATTCGCAACTACAGCGAAATCCGCCATTTTACCCCCAATTAGGATCGAACTTTTTTCCGGCCCTATGGCAGCTGGGGCTCCGATTTTTTGCATGCCTGTAGGGACCTCAAATGGCTACCTCAGTACCAAATTTGAGCTCAATCGGAGCCATAGGGGCGGAGCAAGGTCCAAACCCAACCTGCTCTTTGTGTATATGCATTTGGCCCAATTCTAGGATCGAACTTTTCTCCGGCCCTATGGCAGCCGCGGCTCCATTTTTTTGCATGTGCGTAGGGACCTCGAATGCCTACGTCCATACCAAGTTTGAGCTCAATCGGTTCAATAGGGGCGGAGCTAGGTCCAAACCCAAATTCGCAACTACAGCGAAATCCGCCATTTTACCCCCAATTAGGATAGAATTTTTTTCCGGCCCTATGGCAGCTGGGGCTCCGATTTTTTGCATGCCTGTAGGGACCTCAAATGGCTACCTCAGTACCAAATTTGAGCTCAATCGGAGCCATAGGGGCGGAGCAAGGTCCAAACCCAACCTGCTCTTTGTGTATATGCATTTGGCCCAATTCTAGGATCGAACTTTTCTCCGGCCCTATGGCAGCCGCGGCTCCAATTTTTTGCATGTGCGTAGGGACCTCGAATGCCTACGTCCATACCAAGTTTGAGCTCAATCGGTTCCATAGGGGCGGAGCTAGGTCCAAACCCAAATTCGCAACTACAGCGAAATCCGCCATTTTACCCCCAATTAGGATCGAACTTTTTTCCGGCCCTATGGCAGCTGGGGCTCCGATTTTTTGCATGCCTGTAGGGACCTCAAATGGCTACCTCAGTACCAAATTTGAGCTCAATCGGAGCCATAGGGGCGGAGCAAGGTCCAAACCCAACCTGCTCTTTGTGTATATGCATTTGGCCCAATTCTAGGATCGAACTTTTCTCCGGCCCTATGGCAGCCGCGGCTCCATTTTTTTGCATGTGCGTAGGGACCTCGAATGCCTACGTCCATACCAAGTTTGAGCTCAATCGGTTCCATAGGGGCGGAGCTAGGTTCAAACCCAAATTCGCAACTACAGCGAAATCCGCCATTTTACCCCCAATTAGGATGGAATTTTTTTCCGGCCCTATTGCAGCTGGGGCTCCGATTTTTTGCATGCCTGTAGGGACCTCAAATGGCTACCTCAGTACCAAATTTGAGCTCAATCGGAGCCATAGGGGCGGAGCAAGGTCCAAACCCAACCTGCTCTTTGTGTATATGCATTTGGCCCAATTCTAGGATCGAACTTTTCTCCGGCCCTATGGCAGCCGCGGCTCCAATTTTTTGCATGTGCGTAGGGACCTCGAATGCCTACGTCCATACCAAGTTTGAGCTCAATCGGTTCAATAGGGGCGGAGCTAGGTCCAAACCCAAATTCGCAACTACAGCGAAATCCGCCATTTTACCCCCAATTAGGATGGAATTTTTTTCCGGCCCTATGGCAGCTGGGGCTCCGATTTTTTGCATGCCTGTAGGGACCTCAAATGGCTACCTCAGTACCAAATTTGAGCTCAATCGGAGCCATAGGGGCGGAGCAAGGTCCAAACCCAACCTGCTCTTTGTGTATATGCATTTGGCCCAATTCTAGGACGGAACTTTTCTCCGGCCCTATGGCAGCCGCGGCTCCAATTTTTTTGCATGTGCGTAGGGACCTCGAATGCCTACGTCCATACCAAGTTTGAGCTCAATCGGTTCCATAGGGGCGGAGCTAGGTCCAAACCCAAATTCGCAACTACAGCGAAATCCGCCATTTTACCCCCAATTAGGATCGAATTTTTTTTCCCGGCCCTATGGCAGCTGGGGCTCCGTTTTTTTGCATGCCTGTAGGGACCTCAAATGGCTACCTCAGTACCAAATTTGAGCTCAATCGGAGCCATAGGGGCGGAGCAAGGTCCAAACCCAACCTGCTCTTTGTGTAAATGCATTTGGCCCAATTCTAGGATCGAACTTTTCTCCGGCCCTATGGCAGCCGCGGCTCCAATTTTTTGCATGTGCGTAGGGACCTCGAATGCCTACGTCCATACCAAGTTTGAGCTCAATCGGTTCAATAGGGGCGGAGCTAGGTCCAAACCCAAATTCGCAACTACAGCGAAATCCGCCATTTTACCCCCAATTAGGATGGAATTTTTTTCCGGCCCTATGGCAGCTGGGGCTCCGATTTTTTGCATGCCTGTAGGGACCTCAAATGGCTACCTCAGTACCAAATTTGAGCTCAATCGGAGCCATAGGGGCGGAGCAAGGTCCAAACCCAACCTGCTCTTTGTGTATATGCATTTGGCCCAATTCTAGGACGGAACTTTTCTCCGGCCCTATGGCAGCCGCGGCTCCAATTTTTTTGCATGTGCGTAGGGACCTCGAATGCCTACGTCCATACCAAGTTTGAGCTCAATCGGTTCCATAGGGGCGGAGCTAGGTCCAAACCCAAATTCGCAACTACAGCGAAATCCGCCATTTTACCCCCAATTAGGATCGAATTTTTTTTCCCGGCCCTATGGCAGCTGGGGCTCCGTTTTTTTGCATGCCTGTAGGGACCTCAAATGGCTACCTCAGTACCAAATTTGAGCTCAATCGGAGCCATAGGGGCGGAGCAAGGTCCAAACCCAACCTGCTCTTTGTGTATATGCATTTGGCCCAATTCTAGGATCGAACTTTTCTCCGGCCCTATGGCAGCCGCGGCTCCAATTTTTTGCATGTGCGTAGGGACCTCGAATGCCTACGTCCATACCAAGTTTGAGCTCAATCGGTTCCATAGGGGCGGAGCTAGGTCCAAACCCAAATTCGCAACTACAGCGAAATCCGCCATTTTACCCCCAATTAGGATCGAATTTTTTTCCGGCCCTATGGCAGCTGGGGCTCCGATTTTTTGCATGCCTGTAGGGACCTCAAATGGCTACCTCAGTACCAAATTTGAGCTCAATCGGAGCCATAGGGGCGGAGCAAGGTCCAAACCCAACCTGCTCTTTGTGTATATGCATTTGGCCCAATTCTAGGATCGAACTTTTCTCCGGCCCTATGGCAGCCGCGGCTCCAATTTTTTTGCATGTGCGTAGGGACCTCGAATGCCTACGTCCATACCAAGTTTGAGCTCAATCGGTTCCATAGGGGCGGAGCTAGGTCCAAACCCAAATTCGCAACTACAGCGAAATCCGCCATTTTACCCCCAATTAGGATCGAACTTTTTTCCAGCCCTATGGCAGCTGGGGCTCCGATTTTTTGCATGCCTGTAGGGACCTCAAATGGCTACCTCAGTACCAAATTTGAGCTTAATCGGAGCCATAGGGGCGGAGCAAGGTCCAAACCGAACCTGCTCTTTGTGTATATGCATTTGGCCCAATTCTAGGATCGAACTTTTCTTCGGCCCTATGGCAGCCGCGGCTCCAATTTTTAGCATGTGCGTAGGGACTTCGAATGCCTACGTCCATACCAAGTTTGAGCTCAATCGGTTCCATAGGGGCAGAGCTAGGTCCAAACCCAAATTCGCAACTACAGCGAAATCCGCCATTTTACCCCCAATTAGGATCGAACTTTTTTCCGGCCCTATGGCAGCTGGGGCTCCGATTTTTTGCATGCCTGTAGGGACCTCAAATGGCTACCTCAGTACCAAATTTGAGCTCAATCGGAGCCATAGGGGCGGAGCAAGGTCCAAACACAACCTGCTCTTTGTGTATATGCATTTGGCCCAATTCTAGGATCGAACTTTTCTCCGGCCCTATGGCAGCCGCGGCTCCAATTTTTTGCATGTGCGTAGGGACCTCGAATGCCTACTTCCATACCAAGTTTGAGCTCAATCGGTTCCATAGGGGCGGAGCTAGGTCCAAACCCAAATTCGCAACTACAGCGAAATCCGCCATTTTACCCCAAATTAGGATCGAACTTTTTTCCGGCCCTATGGCAGCTGGGGCTCCGATTTTTTGCATGCCTGTAGGGACCTCAAATGGCTACCTCAGTACCATATTTGAGCTCAATCGGAGCCATAGGGGCGGAGCAAGGTCCAAACCCAACCTGCTCTTTGTGTATATGCATTTGGCCCAATTCTAGGATCGAACTTTTCTCCGGCCCTATGGCAGCCGCGGCTCCAATTTTTTGCATGTGCGTAGGGACCTCGAATGCCTACGTCCATACCAAGTTTGAGCTCAATCGGTTCCATAGGGGCGGAGCTAGGTCCAAACCCAAATTCGCAACTACAGCGAAATCCGCTATTTTACCCCCAATTAGGATCGAACTTTTTTCCGGCCCTATGGCAGCTGGGGCTCCGATTTTTTGCATGCCTGTAGGGACGTCAAATGGCTACCTCAGTACCAAATTTGAGCTTAATCGGAGCCATAGGGGCGGAGCAAGGTCCAAACCCAACCTGCTCTTTGTGTATATGCATTTGGCCCAATTCTAGGATCGAACTTTTCTCCGGCCCTATGGCAGCCGCGGCTCCAATTTTTTGCATGTGCGTAGGGACCTCGAATGCCTACGTCCATACCAAGTTTGAGCTCAATCGGTTCCATAGGGGCGGAGCTAGGTCCAAACCCAAATTCGCAACTACAGCGAAATCCGCCATTTTACCCCCAATTAGGATCGAACTTTTTTCCGGCCCTATGGCAGCTGGGGCTCCGATTTTTTGCATGCCTGTAGGGACCTCAAATGGCTACCTCAGTACCAAATTTGAGCTCAATCGGAGCCATAGGGGCGGAGCAAGGTCCAAACCCAACCTGCTCTTTGTGTATATGCATTTGGCCCAATTCTAGGATCGAACTTTTCTCCGGCCCTATGGCAGCCGCGGCTCCAATTTTTTGCATGTGCGTAGGGACCTCGAATGCCTACGTCCATACCAAGTTTGAGCTCAATCGGTTCCATAGGGGCGGAGCTAGGTCCAAACCCAAATTCGCAACTACAGCGAAATCCGCCATTTTACCCCCAATTAGGATCGAACTTTTTTCCGGCCCTATGGCAGCTGGGGCTCCGATTTTTTGCATGCCTGTAGGGACCTCAAATGGCTACCTCAGTACCAAATTTGAGCTCAATCGGAGCCATAGGGGCGGAGCAAGGTCCAAACCCAACCTGCTCTTTGTGTATATGCATTTGGCCCAATTCTAGGATCGAACTTTTCTAAGGCCCTATGGCAGCCGCGGCTCCATTTTTTTGCATGTGCGTAGGGACCTCGAATGCCTACGTCCATACCAAGTTTGAGCTCAATCGGTTCCATAGGGGCGGAGCTAGGTCCAAACCCAAATTCGCAACTACAGCGAAATCCGCCATTTTACCCCAAATTAGGATCGAACTTTTTTCCGGCCCTATGGCAGCTGGGGCTCCGATTTTTTGCATGCCTGTAGGGACCTCAAATGGCTACCTCAGTACCAAATTTGAGCTCAATCGGAGCCATAGGGGCGGAGCAAGGTCCAAACCCAACCTGCTCTTTGTGTATATGCATTTGGCCCAATTCTAGGATCGAACTTTTCTAAGGCCCTATGGCAGCCGCGGCTCCAATTTTTTTGCATGTGCGTAGGGACCTCGAATGCCTACGTCCATACCAAGTTTGAGCTCAATCGGTTCCATAGGGGCGGAGCTAGGTCCAAACCCAAATTCGCAACTACAGCGAAATCCGCCATTTTACCCCCAATTAGGATCGAACTTTTTTCCGGCCCTATGGCAGCTGGGGCTCCGATTTTTCGCATGCCTGTAGGGACCTCAAATGGCTACCTCAGTACCAAATTTGAGCTCAATCGGAGCCATAGGGGCGGAGCAAGGTCCAAACCCAACCTGCTCTTTGTGTATATTCATTTGGCCCAATTCTAGGATCGAAGTTTTCTCCGGCCCTATGGCAGCCGCGGCTCCAATTTTTTGCATGTGCGTAGGGACCTCGAATGCCTATGTCCATACCAAGTTTGAGCTCAATCGGTTCCATAGGGGCGGAGCTAGGTCCAAACCCAAATTCGCAACTACAGCGAAATCCGCCATTTTACCCCCAATTAGGATCGAACTTTTTTCCGGCCCTATGGCAGCTGGGGCTCCGATTTTTTGCATGCCTGTAGGGACCTCAAATGGCTACCTCAGTACCAAATTTGAGCTCAATCGGAGCCATAGGGGCGGAGCAAGGTCCAAACCCAACCTGCTCTTTGTGTATATGCATTTGGCCCAATTCTAGGATCGAACTTTTCTCCGGCCCTATGGCAGCCGCGGCTCCATTTTTTTGCATGTGCGTAGGGACCTCGAATGCCTACGTCCATACCAAGTTTGAGCTCAATCGGTTCCATAGGGGCGGAGCTAGGTCCAAACCCAAATTCGCAACTACAGCGAAATCCGCCATTTTACCCCCAATTAGGATCGAACTTTTTTCCGGCCCTATGGCAGCTGGGACTCCGATTTTTTGCATGCCTGTAGGGACCTCAAATGGCTACCTCAGTACCAAATTTGAGCTCAATCGGAGCCATAGGGGCGGAGCAAGGTCCAAACCCAACCTGCTCTTTGTGTATATGCATTTGGCCCAATTCTAGGATCGAACTTTTCTCCGGCCCTATGGCAGCCGCGGCTCCAATTTTTTGCATGTGCGTAGGGACCTCGAATGCCTACGTCCATACCAAGTTTGAGCTCAATCGGTTCCATAGGGGCGGAGCTAGGTCCAAACCCAAATTCGCAACTACAGCGAAATCCGCCATTTTACCCCCAATTAGGATCGAACTTTTTTCCGGCCCTATGGCAGCTGGGGCTCCGATTTTTTGCATGCCTGTAGGGACCTCAAATGGCTACCTCAGTACCAAATTTGAGCTCAATCGGAGCCATAGGGGCGGAGCAAGGTCCAAACCCAACCTGCTCTTTGTGTATATGCATTTGGCCCAATTCTAGGATCGAACTTTTCTCCGGCCCTATGGCAGCCGCGGCTCCAATTTTTTGCATGTGCGTAGGGACCTAAAATGCCTACGTCCATGCCAAGTTTGAGCTCAATCGGTTCCATAGGGGCGGAGCTAGGTCCAAACCCAAATTCGCAACTACAGCGAAATCCGCCATTTTACCCCCAATTAGGATCGAACTTTTTTCCGGCCCTATGGCAGCTGGGGCTCCGATTTTTTGCATGCCTGTAGGGACCTCAAATGGCTACCTCAGTACCAAATTTGAGCTCAATCGGAGCCATAGGGGCGGAGCAAGGTCCAAACCCAACCTGCTCTTTGTGTATATGCATTTGGCCCAATTCTAGGATCGAACTTTTCTCCGGCCCTATGGCAGACGCGGCTCCAATTTTTTGCATGTGCGTAGGGACCTCAAATGCCTACGTCCATACCAAGTTTGAGCTCAATCGGTTCCATAGGGGCGGAGCTAGGTCCAAACCCAAATTCGCAACTACAGCGAAATCCGCCATTTTACCCCCAATTAGGATCGAATTTTTTCCGGCCCTATGGCAGCTGGGGCTCCGATTTTTTGCATGCCTGTAGGGACCTCAAATGGCTATTTCAGTACCAAATTTGAGCTCAATCGGAGCCATAGGGGCGGAGCAAGGTCCAAACCCAACCTGCTCTTTGTGTGTATGCATTTGGCCCAATTCTAGGATCGAACTTTTCTCCGGCCCTATGGTAGCCGCGGCTCCAATTAATTGCATGTGCGTAGGGACCTCGAATGCCTACGTCCATACCAAGTTTGAGCTCAATCGGTTCCATAGAGGCGGAGCTAGGTCCAAACCCAAATTCGCAACTACAGCGAAATCCGCCATTTTACCCCCAATTAGGATCGAACTTTTTTCCGGCCCTATGGCAGCTGGGGCTCCGATTTTTTGCATGCCTGTAGGGACCTCAAATGGCTACCTCAGTACCAAATTTGAGCTCAATCGGAGCCATAGGGGCGGAGCAAGGTCCAAACCCAACCTGCTCTTTGTGTATATGCATTGGGCCCAATTCTAGGATCGAACTTTTCTCCGGCCCTATGGCAGACGCGGCTCAAATTTTTGGCATGTGCGTAGGGACCTCGAATGCCTACGTCCATACCAAGTTTTAGCTCAATCGGTTCCATAGGGGCGGAGCTAGGTCCAAACCCAAATTCGCAACTACAGCGAAATCCGCCATTTTACCCCCAATTAGGATCGAACTTTTTTCCGGCCCTATGGCAGCTGGGGCTCCGATTTTTAGCATGCCTGTAGGGACCTCAATTGGCTACATCAGTACCAAATTTGAGCTCAATCGGAGCCATAGGGGCGGAGCAAGGTCCAAACCCAACCTGCTCTTTGTGTATATGCATTTGGCCCAATTCTAGGATCGAACTTTTCTCCGGCCCTATGGCAGCCGCGGCTCCAATTTTTTGCATTTGCGTAGGGACCTCGAATGCCTACGTCCATACAAAGTTTGAGCTCAATCGGTTCCATAGGGGCGGAGCTAGGTCCAAACCCAAATTCGCAACTACAGCGAAATCCGCCATTTTACCCCCAATTAGGATCGAACTTTTTTCCGGCCCTATGGCAGCTGGGGCTCCGATTTTTTGCATGCCTGTAGGGACCTCAAATGGCTACCTCAGTACCAAATTTGAGCTCAATCGGAGCCATAGGGGCGGAGCAAGGTCCAAACCCAACCTGCTCTTTGTGTATATGCATTTGGCCCAATTCTAGGATCGAACTTTTCTCCGGCCCTATGGCAGCCGCGGCTCCAATTTTTTGCATGTGCGTAGGGACCTCGAATGCCTACGTCCATACCAAGTTTGAGCTCAATCGGTTCCATAGGGGCGGAGCTAGGTCCAAACCCAAATTCGCAACTACAGCGAAATCCGCCATTTTACCCCCAATTAGGATCGAACTTTTTTCCGGCCCTATGGCAGTGGGGGCTCCGATTTTTTGCATGCCTGTAGGGACCTCAAATGGCTACCTCAGTACCAAATTTGAGCTCAATCGGAGCCATAGGGGCGGAGCAAGGTCCAAACCCAACCTGCTCTTTGTGTATATGCATTTGGCCCAATTCTAGGATCGAACTTTTCTCCGGCCCTATGGCAGCCGCGGCTCCAATTTTTTGCATGAGCGTAGGGACCTCGAATGCCTACGTCCATACCAAGTTTGAGCTCAATCGGTTCCATAGGGGCGGAGCTAGGTCCAAACCCAAAATCGCAACTACAGCGAAATCCGCCATTTTACCCCCAATTAGGATCGAACTTTTTTCCGGCCCTATGGCAGTGGGGGCTCCGATTTTTTGCATGCCTGTAGGGACCTCAAATGGCTACCTCAGTACCAAATTTGAGCTCAATCGGAGCCATAGGGGCGGAGCAAGGTCCAAACCCAACCTGCTCTTTGTGTATATGCATTTGGCCCAATTCTAGGATCGAACTTTTCTCCGGCCCTATGGCAGCCGCGGCTCCAATTTTTTGCATGTGCGTAGGGACCTCGAATGCCTACGTCCATACCAAGTTTGAGCTCAATCGGTTCCATAGGGGCGGAGCTAGGTCCAAACCCAAATTCGCAACTACAGCGAAATCCGCCATTTTACCCCCAATTAGGATCGAACTTTTTTCCGGCCCTATGGCAGCTGGGGCTCCGATTTTTTGCATGCCTGTAGGGACCTCAAATGGCTACCTCAGTACCAAATTTGAGCTCAATCGGAGCCATAGGGGCGGAGCAAGGTCCAAACCCAACCTGCTCTTTGTGTATATGCATTTGGCCCAATTCTAGGATCGAACTTTTCTCCGGCCCTATGGCAGCCGCGGCTCCAATTTTTTGCATGTGCGTAGGGACCTCGAATGCCTACGTCCATACCAAGTTTGAGCTCAATCGGTTCCATAGGGGCGGAGCTAGGTCCAAACCGAAATTCGCAACTACAGCGAAATCCGCCATTTTACCCCCAATTAGGATCGAACTTTTTTCCGGCCCTATGGCAGCTGGGGCTCCGATTTTTTGCATGCCTGTAGGGACCTCAAATGGCTACCTCAGTACCAAATTTGAGCTCAATCGGAGCCATAGGGGCGGAGCAAGGTCCAAACCCAACCTGCTCTTTGTGTATATGCATTTGGCCCAATTCTAGGATCGAACTTTTCTCCGGCCCTATGGCAGCCGCGGCTCCAATTTTTTGCATGTTCGTAGGGACCTCGAATGCCTACGTCCATACCAAGTTTGAGCTCAATCGGTTCCATAGGGGCGGAGCTAGGTCCAAACCCAAATTCGCAACTACAGCGAAATCCGCCATTTTACCCCCAATTAGGATCGAACTTTTTTCCGGCCCTATGGCAGCGGGGGCTCCGATTTTTTGCATGCCTGTAGGGACCTCAAATGGCTACCTCAGTACCAAATTTGAGCTCAATCGGAGCCATAGGGGCGGAGCAAGGTCCAAACCCAACCTGCTCTTTGTGTATATGCATTTGGCCCGATTCTAGGATCGAACTTTTCTCCGGCCCTATGGCAGCCGCGGCTCCAATTTTTTGCATGTGCGTAGGGACCTCGAATGCCTACGTCCATACCAAGTTTGAGCTCAATCGGTTCCATAGGGGCGGAGCTAGGTCCAAACCCAAATTCGCAACTACAGCGAAATCCGCCATTTTACCCCCAATTAGGATCGAACTTTTTTCCGGCCCTATGGCAGCTTGGGCTCCGATTTTTTGCATGCCTGTAGGGACCTCAAATGGCTACCTCAGTACCAAATTTGAGCTCAATCGGAGCCATAGGGGCGGAGCAAGGTCCAAACCCAACCTGCTCTTTGTGTATATGCATTTGGCCCAATTCTAGGATCGAACTTTTCTCCGGCCCTATGGCAGCCGCAGCTCCAATTTTTTGCATGTGCGTAGGGACCTCGAATGCCTACGTCCATACCAAGTTTGAGCTCAATCGGTTCCATAGGGGCGGAGCTAGGTCCAAACCCAAATTCGCAACTACAGCGAAATCCGCCATTTTACCCCCAATTAGGATCGAACTTTTTTCCGGCCCTATGGCAGCTGGGGCTCCGATTTTTTGCATGCCTGTAGGGACCTCAAATGGCTACCTCAGTACCAAATTTGAGCTCAATCGGAGCCATAGGGGCGGAGCAAGGTCCAAACCCAACCTGCTCTTTGTGTATATGCATTTGGCCCAATTCTAGGATCGAACTTTTCTCCGGCCCTATGGCAGCCGCGGCTCCAATTTTTTGCATGTGCGTAGGGACCTCGAATGCCTACGTCCATACCAAGTTTGAGCTCAATCGGTTCCATAGGGGCGGAGCTAGGTCCAAACCCAAATTCGCAACTACAGCGAAATCCGCCATTTTACCCCCAATTAGGATCGAACTTTTTTCCGGCCCTATGGCAGCTGTGGCTCCGATTTTTTGCATGCCTGTAGGGACCTCAAATGGCTACCTCAGTACCAAATTTGAGCTCAATCGGAGCCATAGGGGCGGAGCAAGGTCCAAACCCAACCTGCTCTTTGTGTATATGCATTTGGCCCAATTCTAGGATCGAACTTTTCTCCGGCCCTATGGCAGCCGCGGCTCCAATTTTTTGCATATGCGTAGGGACCTCGAATGCCTACGTCCATACCAAGTTTGAGCTCAATCGGTTCCATAGGGGCGGAGCTAGGTCCAAACCCAAATTCGCAACTACAGCGAAATCCGCAATTTTACCCCCAATTAGGATCGAACCTTTTTCCGGCCCTATGGCAGCTGGGGCTCCGATTTTTTGCATGCCTGTAGGGACCTCAAATGGCTACATCAGTACCAAATTTGAGCTCAATCGGAGCCATAGGGGCGGAGCAAGGTCCAAACCCAACCTGCTCTTTGTGTATATGCATTTGGCCCAATTCTAGGATCGAACTTTTCTCCGGCCCTATGGCAGCCGCGGCTCCAATTTTTTGCATGTGCGTAGGGACCTCGAATGCCTACGTCCATACCAAGTTTGAGCTCAATCGGTTCCATAGGGGCGGAGCTAGGTCCAAACCCAAATTCGCAACTACAGCGAAAAATCCGCCATTTTACCCCCAATTAGGATCGAACTTTTTTTCCGGCCCTATGGCAGCTGGGGCTCCGATTTTTTGCATGCCTGTAGGGACCTCAAATGGCTACCTCAGTACCAAATTTGAGCTCAATCGGAGCCATAGGGGCGGAGCAAGGTCCAAACCCAACCTGCTCTTTGTGTATATGCATTTGGCCCAATTCTAGGATCGAACTTTTCTCCGGCCCTATGGCAGCCGCGGCTCCAATTTTTTGCATGTGCGTAGGGACCTCGAATGCCTACGTCCATACCAAGTTTGAGCTCAATCGGTTCCATAGGGGCGGAGCTAGGTCCAAACCCAAATTCGCAACTACAGCGAAATCCGCCATTTTACCCCCAATTAGGATCGAACTTTTTTCCGGCCCTATGGCAGCTGGGGCTCCGATTTTTTGCATGCCTGTAGGGACCTCAAATGGCTACCTCAGTACCAAATTTGAGCTCAATCGGAGCCAAAGGGGCGGAGCAAGGTCCAAACCCAACCTGCTCTTTGTGTATATGCATTTGGCCCAATTCTAGGATCGAACTTTTCTCCGGCCCTATGGCAGCCGCGGCTCCAATTTTTTGCATGTGCGTAGGGACCTCGAATGCATACGTCCATACCAAGTTTGAGCTCAATCGGTTCCATAGGGGCGGAGCTAGGTCCAAACCCAAATTCGCAACTACAGCGAAATCCGCCATTTTACCCCCAACTAGGATCGAACTTTTTCCGGCCCTATGGCAGCTGGGGCTCCGATTTTTTGCATGCCTGTAGGGACCTCAAATGGCTACCTCAGTACCAAATTTGAGCTCAATCGGAGCCATAGGGGCGGAGCAAGGTCCAAACCCAACCTGCTCTTTGTGTATATGCATTTGGCCCAATTCTAGGATCGAACTTTTCTCCGGCCCTATGGCAGCCGCGGCTCCAATTTTTTGCATGTGCGTAGGGACCTCGAATGCCTACGTCCATACCAAGTTTGAGCTCAATCGGTTCCATAGGGGCGGAGCTAGGTCCAAACCCAAATTCGCAACTACAGCGAAATCCGCCATTTTACCCCCAATTAGGATCGAACTTTTTTCCGGCCCTATGGCAGCGGGGGCTCCGATTTTTTGCATGCCTGTAGGGACCTCAAATGGCTACCTCAGTACCAAATTTGAGCTCAATCGGAGCCATAGGGGCGGAGCAAGGTCCAAACCCAACCTGCTCTTTGTGTATATGCATTTGGCCCAATTCTAGGATCGAACTTTTCTCCGGCGATATGGCAGCCGCGGCTCCAATTTTTTGCATGTGCGTAGGGACCTCGAATGCCTACGTCCATACTAAGTTTGAGCTCAATCGGTTCCATAGGGGCGGAGCTAGGTCCAAACCCAAATTCGCAACTACAGCGAAATCCGCCATTTTACCCCCAATTAGGATCAAACTTTTTTCCGGCCCTATGGCAGCTGGGGCTCCGATTTTTTGCATGCCTGTAGGGACCTCAAATGGCTACCTCAGTACCAGATTTGAGCTCAATCGGAGCCATAGGGGCGGAGCAAGGTCCAAACCCAACCTGCTCTTTGTGTATATGCATTTGGCCCAATTCTAGGATCGAACTTTTCTCCGGCCCTATGGCAGCCGCGGCTCCAATTTTTTGCATGTGCATAGGGACCTCGAATGCCTACGTCCATACCAAGTTTGAGCTCAATCGGTTCTATAGGGGCGGAGCTAGGTCCAAACCCAAATTCGCAACTACAGCGAAATCCGCCATTTTACCCCCAATTAGGATCGAACTTTTTTCCGGCCCTATGGCAGTGGGGGCTCCGATTTTTTGCATGCCTGTAGGGACCTCAAATGGCTACCTCAGTACCAAATTTGAGCTCAATCGGAGCCATAGGGGCGGAGCAAGGTCCAAACCCAACCTGCTCTTTGTGTATATGCATTTGGCCCAATTCTAGGATCGAACTTTTCTCCGGCCCTATGGCAGCCGCGGCTCCAATTTTTTGCATGTGCGTAGGGACCTCGAATGCCTACGTCCATACCAAGTTTGAGCTCAATCGGTTCCATAGGGGCGGAGCTAGGTCCAAACCCAAATTCGCAACTACAGCGAAATCCGCCATTTTACCCCCAATTAGGATCGAACTTTTTTCCGGCCCTATGGCAGCTGGGGCTCCGATTTTTTGCATGCCTGTAGGGACCTCAAAGGGCTACCTCAGTACCAAATTTGAGCTCAATCGGAATCATAGGGGCGGAGCAAGGTCCAAACCCAACCTGCTCTTTGTGTATATGCATTTGGCCCAATTCTAGGATCGAACTTTTCTCCGGCCCTATGGCAGCCGCGGCTCCAATTTTTTGCATGTGCGTAGGGACCTCGAATGCCTACGTCCATACCAAGTTTGAGCTCAATCGGTTCTATAGGGGCGGAGCTAGGTCCAAACCCAAATTCGCAACTACAGCGAAATCCGCCATTTTACCCCCAATTAGGATCGAACTTTTTTCCGGCCCTATGGCAGTGGTGGCTCCGATTTTTTGCATGCCTGTAGGGACCTCAAATGGCTACCTCAGTACCAAATTTGAGCTCAATCGGAGCCATAGGGGCGGAGCAAGGTCCAAACCCAACCTGCTCTTTGTGTATATGCATTTGGCCCAATTCTAGGATCGAACTTTTCTCCGGCCCTATGGCAGCCGCGGCTCCAATTTTTTGCATGTGCGTAGAGACCTCGAATTCCTACGTCCATACCAAGTTTGAGCTCAATCGGTTCCATAGGGGCGGAGCTAGGTCCAAACCCAAATTCGCAACTACAGCCAAATCCGCCATTTTACCCCCAATTAGGATCGAACTTTTTTCCGGCCCTATGGCAGCTGAGGCTCCGATTTTTTGCATGCCTGTAGGGACCTCAAATGGCTACCTCAGTACCAAATTTGAGCTCAATCGGAGCCATAGGGGCGGAGCAAGGTCCAAACCCAACCTGCTCTTTGTGTATATGCATTTGGCCCAATTCTAGGATCGAACTTTTCTCCGGCCCTATGGCAGCCGCGGCTCCAATTTTTTGCATGTGCGTAGGGACCTCGAATGCCTACGTCCATACCAAGTTTGAGCTCAATCGGTTCCATAGGGGCGGAGCTAGGTCCAAACCCAAATTCGCAACTACAGCGAAATCCGCCATTTTACCCCCAATTAGGATCGAACTTTTTTCCGGCCCTATGGCAGCGGGGGCTCCGATTTTTTGCATGCCTGTAGGGACGTCAAATGGCTACCTCAGTACCAAATTTGAGCTCAATCGGAGCCATAGGGGCGGAGCAAGCTCCAAACCCAACCTGCTTCTTGTGCATATGCATTTGGCCCAATTCTTGGATCGAACTTTTCCCCGGCCCTATGGCAGCCGCGGCTCCAATTTTTTGCATGTGCGTAGGGACCTCGAATGCCTACGTCCATACCAAGTTTGAGCTCAATCGGTTCCATAGGGGCGGAGCTAGGTCCAAACCCAAATTCGCAACTACAGCGAAATCCGCCATTTTACCCCCAATTAGGATCGAACTTTTTTCCGGCCCTATGGCAGCTGGGGCTCCGATTTTTTGCATGCCTGTAGGGACCTCAAATGGCTACCTCAGTACCAAATTTGAGCTCAATCGGAGCCATAGGGCCGGAGCAAGGTCCAAACCCAACCTGCTCTTTGTGTATATGCATTTGGCCCAATTCTAGGATAGAACTTTTCTCCGGCCCTATGGCAGCCGAGGCTCCGATTTTTGCATGTGCGTAGGGACCTCGAATGCCTACGTCCATACCAAGTTTGAGCTCAATCGGTTCCATAGGGCCGGAGCTAGGTCCAAACCCAAAATTCGCAACTACAGCGAAATCCGCCATTTTACCCCCAATTAGGATCGAACTTTTTTCCGGCCCTATGGCAGCTGGGGCTCCGAGTTTTTGCATGCCTGTAGGGACCTCAAATGGCTACCTCAGTACCAAATTTGAGCTCAATCGGAGCCATAGGGGCGGAGCAAGGTCCAAACCCAACCTGCTCTTTGTGTATATGCATTTGGCCCAATTCTAGGATCGATTTTTTCTCCGGCCCTATGGCAGCCGAGGCTCCAATTTTTTGCATGTGCGTAGGGACCTCGACTGCCTACGTCCATACCAAGTTTGAGCTCAATCGGTTCCATAGGGGCGGAGCTAGGTCCAAACCCAAATTCGCAACTACAGCGAAATCCGCCATTTTACCCCCAATTAGGATCGAATTTTTTTCCGGCCCTATGGCAGCTGGGGCTCCGATTTTTTGCATGCCTGTAGGGACCTCAAATGGCTACCTCAGTACCAAATTTGAGCTCAATCGGAGCCATAGGGGCGGAGCAAGGTCCAAACCCAACCTGCTCTTTGTGTATATGCATTTGGCCCAATTCTAGGATCGAACTTTTCTCCGGCCCTATGGCAGCCGCGGCTCCAATTTTTTGCATGTGCGTAGGGACCTCGAATGCCTACGTCCATACCAAGTTTGAGCTCAATCGGTTCCATAGGGGCGGAGCTAGGTCCAAACCCAAATTCGCAACTACAGCGAAATCCGCCATTTTACCCCCAATTAGGATTGAACTTTTTTCCGGCCCTATGGCAGCTGGGGCTCCGATTTTTTGCATGCCTGTAGGGACCTCAAATGGCTGCCTCAGTACCAAATTTGAGCTCAATCGGAGCCATAGGGGCGGAGCAAGGTCCAAACCCAACCTGCTCTTTGTGTATATGCATTTGGCCCAATTCTAGGATCGAACTTTTCTCCGGCCCTATGGCAGCCGAGGCTCCAATTTTTTGCATGTGCGTGGGGACCTCGAATGCCTACGTCCATACCAAGTTTGAGCTCAATCGGTTCCATAGGGGCGGAGCTAGGTCCAAACCCAAATTCTCAACTACAGCGAAATCCGCCATTTTACCCCCAATTAGGATCGAACTTTTTTCCGGCCCTATGGCAGCTGGGGCTCCGATTTTTTGCATGCCTGTAGGGACCTCAAATGGCTACCTCAGTACCAAATTTGAGCTCAATCGGAGCCATAGGGGCGGAGCAAGGTCCAAACCCAACCTGCTCTTTGTGTATATGCATTTGGCCCAATTCTAGGATCGAAATTTTCTCCGGCCCTATGGCAGCCGCGGCTCCAATTTTTTGCATGTGCGTAGGGACCTCGAATGCCTACGTCCATACCAAGTTTGAGCTCAATCGGTTCCATAGGGGCGGAGCTAGGTCCAAACCCAAATTCGCAACTACAGCGAAATCCGCCATTTTACCCCCAATTAGGATCGAACTTTTTTCCGGCCCTTTGGCAGCTGGGGCTCCGATTCTTTGCATGCCTGTAGGGACCTCAAATGGCTACCTCAGTACCAAATTTGAGCTCAATCGGAGCCATAGGGGCGGAGCAAGGTCCAAACCCAACCTGCTCTTTGTATATATGCATTTGCCCGATTCTAGGATCGAACTTTTCTCCGGCCCTATGGCAGCCGCGGCTCCAATTTTTTGCATGTGCGTAGGGACCTCGAATGCCTACGTCCATACCAAGTTTGAGCTCAATCGGTTCCATAGGGGCGGAGCTAGGTCCAAACCCAAATTCGCAACTACAGCGAAATCCGCCATTTTACCCCCAATTAGGATCGAACTTTTTTCCGGCCCTATGGCAGCTGGGGCTCCGATTTTTTGCATGCCTGTTGGGACCTCAAATGGCTACCTCAGTACCAAATTTGAGCTCAATCGGAGCCATAGGGGCGAAGCAAGGTCCAAACCCAACCTGCTCTTTGTGTATATGCATTTGGCCCAATTCTAGGATCGAACTTTTCTCCGGCCCTATGGCAGCCGCGGCTCCAATTTTTTGCATGTGCGTAGGGACCTCGAATGCCTACGTCCATACCAAGTTTGAGCTCAATCGGTTCCATAGGGGCGGAGCTAGGTCCAAACCCAAATTCGCAACTACAGCGAAATCCGCCATTTTACCCCCAATTAGGATCGAACTTTTTTCCGGCCCTATGGCAGCTGGGGCTCCGATTTTTTGCATGCCTGTAGGGACCTCAAATGGCTACCTCAGTACCAAATTTGAGCTCAGTCGGAGACATAGGGGCGAAGCAAGGTCCAAACCCAACCTGCTCTTTGTGTATATGCATTTGGCCCAATTCTAGGATCGAACTTTTCTCCGGCCCTATGGCAGCCGCGGCTCCAATTTTTTGCATGTGCGTAGGGACCTCGAATGCCTACGTCCATACCAAGTTTGAGCTCAATCGGTTCCATAGGGGCGGAGCTAGGTCCAAACCCAAATTCGCAACTTCAGCGAAATCCGCCAATTTACCCCCAATTAGGATCGAACTTTTTTCCGGCCCTATGGCAGCTGGGGCTCCGATTTTTTGCATGCCTGTTGGGACCTCAAATGGCTACCTCAGTACCAAATTTGAGCTCAATCGGAGCCATAGGGGCGAAGCAAGGTCCAAACCCAACCTGCTCTTTGTGTATATGCATTTGGCCCAATTCTAGGATCGAACTTTTCTCCGGCCCTATGGCAGCCGCGGCTCCAATTTTTTGCATGTGCGTAGGGACCTCGAATGCCTACGTCCATACCAAGTTTGAGCTCAATCGGTTCCATAGGGGCGGAGCTAGGTCCAAACCCAAATTCGCAACTACAGCGAAATCCGCCATTTTATCCCCAATTAGGATCGAACTTTTTTCCGGCCCTATGGCAGCTAGGGCTCCGATTTTTTGCATGCCTGTAGGGACCTCAAATGGCTACCTCAGTACCAAATTTGAGCTCAATCGGAGCCATAGGGGCGGAGCAAGGTCCAAACCCAACCTGCTCTTTGTGTATATGCATTTGGCCCAATTCTAGGATCGAACTTTTCTCCGGCCCTATGGCAGCCGCGGCTCCAATTTTTTGCATGTGCGTAGGGACCTCGAATGCCTACGTCCATACCAAGTTTGAGCTCAATCGGTTCCATAGGGGCGGAGCTAGGTCCAAACCCAAATTCGCAACTACAGCGAAATCCGCCATTTTACCCCCAATTAGGATCGAACTTTTTTCCGGCCCTATGGCAGATGGGGCTCCGATTTTTTGCATGCCTGTAGGGACCTCAAATGGCTACCTCAGTACCAAATTTGAGCTCAATCGGAGCCATAGGGGCGAAGCAAGGTCCAAACCCAACCTGCTGTTTGTGTATATGCATTTGGCCCAATTCTAGGATCGAACTTTTCTCCGGCCCTATGGCAGCCGCGGCTCCAATTTTTTGCATGTGCGTAGGGACCTCGAATGCCTACGTCCATACCAAGTTTGAGCTCAATCGGTTCCATAGGGGCGGAGCTAGGTCCAAACCCAAATTCGCAACTACAGCGAAATCCGCCATTTTACCCCCAATAAGGATCGAACTTTTTTCCGGCCCTATGGCAGCGGGGGCTCCGATTTTTTGCATGCCTGTAGGGACCTCAAATGGCTACCTCAGTACCAAATTTGAGCTCAATCGGAGCCATAGGGGCGGAGCAAGGTCCAAACCCAACCTGCTTCTTGTGTATATGCATTTGGCCCAATTCTAGGGTCGAACTTTTCTCCGGCCCTATGGCAGCCGCGGCTCCAATTTTTTGCATGTGCGTAGGGACCTCGAATGCCTACGTCCATACCAAGTTTGAGCTCAATCGGTTCCATAGGGGCGGAGCTAGGTCCAAACCCAAATACGCAACTACAGCGAAATCCGCCATTTTACCCCCAATTAGGATCGAATTTTTTTCCGGCCCTATGGCAGCTTGGGCTCCGATTTTTTGCATGCCTGTAGGGACCTCAAATGGCTACCTCAGTACCAAATTTGAGCTCAATCGGAGCCATAGGGACGGAGCAAGGTCCAAACCCAACCTGCTCTTTGTGTATATGCATTTGGCCCAATTCTAGGATCGAACTTTTCTCCGGCCCTATGGCAGCCGCGGCTCCAATTTTTTGCATGTGCGTAGGGACCTCGAATGCCTACGTCCATACCAAGTTTGAGCTCAATCGGTTCCATAGGGGCGGAGCTAGGTCCATACCCAAATTCGCAACTACAGCGAAATCCGCCATTTTACCCCCAATTAGGATCGATCTTTTTTCCGGCCCTATGGCAGCTGGGGCTCCGATTTTTTGCATGCCTCTAGGGACCTCAAATGGCTACCTCAGTACCAAATTTGAGCTCAATCGGAGCCATAGGGGCGGAGCAAGGTCCAAACCCAACCTGCTCTTTGTGTATATGCATTTGGCCCAATTCTAGGATCGAACTTTTCTCCGGCCCTATGGCAGCCGCGGCTCCAATTTTTTGCATGTGCGTAGGGACCTCGAATGCCTACGTCCATACCAAGTTTGAGCTCAATCGGTTCCATAGGGGCGGAGCTAGGTCCAAACCCAAATTCGCAACTACAGCGAAATCCGCCATTTTACCCCCAATTAGGATCGAACTTTTTTCCGGCCCTATGGCAGCTGGGGCTCCGATTTTTTGCATGCCTGTAGGGACCTCAAATGGCTACCTCAGTACCAAATTTGAGCTCAATCGGAGCCATAGGGGCGGAGCAAGGTCCAAACCAAACCTGCTCTTTGTGTATATGCATTTGGCCCAATTCTAGGATCGAACTTTTCTCCGGCCCTATGGCAGCCGCGGCTCCAATTTTTTGCATGTGCGTAGGGACCTCGAATGCCTACGTCCATACCAAGTTTGAGCTCAATCGGTTTAATAGGGGCGGAGCTAGGTCCAAACCCAAATTCGCAACTACAGCGAAATCCGCCATTTTACCCCCAATTAGGATCGAACTTTTTTCCGGCCCTATGGCAGCGGGGGCTCCGATTTTTTGCATGCCTCTAGGGACCTCAAATGGCTACCTCAGTACCAAATTTGAGCTCAATCGGAGCCATAGGGGCGGAGCAAGGTCCAAACCCAACCTGCTTCTTGTGTATATGCATTTGGCCCAATTCTAGGATCGAACTTTTCTCCGGCCCTATGGCAGCCGCGGCTCCAATTTTTTGCTTGTGCGTAGGGACCTCGAATGCCTACGTCCATACCAAGTTTGAGCTCAATCGGTTCCATAGGGGCGGAGCTAGGTCCAAACCCAAATTCGCAACTACAGCGAAATCCGCCATTTTACCCCCAATTAGGATCGAATTTTTTTCCGGCCCTATTGCAGCTGGGGCTCCGATTTTTTGCATGCCTGTAGGGACCTCAAATGGCTACCTCAGTACCAAATTTGAGCTCAATCGGAGCCATAGGGGCGGAGCAAGGTCCAAACCCAACCTGCTCTTTGTGTATATGCATTTGGCCCAATTCTAGGATCGAACTTTTCTCCGGCCCTATGGCAGCCGCGGCTCCAATTTTTTGCATGTGCGTAGGGACCTCGAATGCCTACGTCCATACCAAGTTTGAGCTCAATCGGTTCCATAGGGGCGGAGCTAGGTCCAAACCCAAATGCGCAACTACAGAGAAATCCGCCATTTTACCCCCAATTAGGATCGAACTTTTTTCCGGCCCTATGGCAGCGGGGGCTCCGATTTTTTGCATGCCTGTAGGGACCTCAAATGGCTACCTCAGTACCAAATTTGAGCTCAATCGGAGCCATAGGGGCGGAGCAAGGTCCAAACCAAACCTGCTCTTTGTGTATATGCATTTGGCCCAATTCTAGGATCGAACTTTTCTCCGGCCCTATGGCAGCCGCGGCTCCAATTTTTTGCATGTGCGTAGGGACCTCGAATGCCTACGTCCATACCAAGTTTGAGCTCAATCGGTTCCATAGGGGCGGAGCTAGGTCCAAACCCAAATTCGCAACTACAGCGAAATCCGCCATTTTACCCCCAATTAGGATCGAACTTTTTTCCGGCCCTATGGCAGCTGGGGCTCCGATTTTTTGCATGCCTGTAGGGACCTCAAATGGCTACCTCAGTACCAAATTTGAGCTCAATCGGAGCCATAGGGGCGGAGTAAGGTCCAAACCCAACCTGCTCTTTGTGTATATGCATTTGGCCCAATTCTAGGATCGAACTTTTCTCCGGCCCTATGGCAGCCGCGGCTCCAATTTTTTGCATGTGCGTAGGGACCTCGAATGCCTACGTCCATACCGAGTTTGAGCTCAATCGGTTCCATAGGGGCGGAGCTAGGTCCAAACCCAAATTCGCAACTACAGCGAAATCTGTCATTTTACCCCCAATTAGGATCGAACTTTTTTCCGGCCCTATGGCAGCGGGGGCTCCGATTTTTTGCATGCCTGTAGGGACCTCAAATGGCTACCTCAGTACCAAATTTGAGCTCAATCGGAGCCATAGGGGCGGAGCAAGGTCCAAACCCAACCTGCTCTTTGTGTATATGCATTTGGCCCAATTCTAGGATCGAACTTTTCTCCGGCCCTATGGCAGCCGCGGCTCCAATTTTTTGCATGTGTGTAGGGACCTCGAATGCCTACGTCCATACCAAGTTTGAGCTCAATCGGTTCCATAGGGGCGGAGCTAGGTCCAAACCCAAATTCGCAACTACAGCGAAATCCGCCATTTTACCCCCAATTAGGATCGAACTTTTTTCCGGCCCTATGGCAGCTGGGGCTCCGATTTTTTGCATGCCTGTAGGGACGTCAAATGGCTACCTCAGTACCAAATTTGAGCTCAATCGGAGCCATAATGGGCGGAGCAAGGTCCAAACCCAACCTGCTCTTTGTGTATATGCATTTGGCCCAATTCTAGGATCGAACTTTTCTCCGGCCCTATGGCAGCCGCGGCTCCAATTTTTTGCATGTGCGTAGGGACCTCGAATGCCTACGTCCATACCAAGTTTGAGCTCAATCGGTTCCATAGGGGCGGAGCTAGGTCCAAACCCAAATTCGCAACTACAGCGAAATCCGCCATTTTACCCCCAATTAGGATCGAACTTTTTTCCGGCCCTATGGCAGCTGGGGCTCCGATTTTTTGCATGCCTGTAGGGACCTCAAATGGCTACCTCAGTACCAAATTTGAGCTCAATCGGAGCCATAGGGGCGGAGCAAGGTCCAAACCAAACCTGCTCTTTGTGTTTATGCATTTGGCCCAATTCTAGGATCGAAGTTTTCTCCGGCCCTATGGCAGCCGCGGCTCCAATTTTTTGCATGTGCGTAGGGACCTCGAATGCCTACGTCCATACCAAGTTTGAGCTCAATCGGTTCCATAGGGGCGGAGCTAGGTCCAAACCCAAATTCGCAACTACAGCGAAATCCGCCATTTTACCCCCAATTAGGATCGAACTTTTTTCCGGCCCTATGGCAGCTGGGGCTCCGATTTTTTGCATGCCTGTAGGGACCTCAAATGGCTACCTCAGTACCAAATTTGAGCTCAATCGGAGCCATAGGGGCGGAGCAAGGTCCAAACCCAACCTGCTCTTTGTGTTTATGCATTTGGCCCAATTCTAGGATCGAACTTTTCTCCGGCCCTATGGCAGCCGCGGCTCCAATTTTTTGCATGTGCGTAGGGACCTCGAATGCCTACACCCATACCAAGTTTGAGCTCAATCGGTTCCATAGGGGCGGAGCTAGGTCCAAACCCAAATTCGCAACTACAGCGAAATCCGCCATTTTACCCCCAATTAGGATCGAACTTTTTTCCGGCCCTATGGCAGCTGGGGCTCCGATTTTTTGCATGCCTGTAGGGACCTCAAATGGCTACCTCAGTACCAAATTTGAGCTCAATCGGAGCCATAGGGGCGGAGCAAGGTCCAAACCAAACCTGCTCTTTGTGTATATGCATTTGGCCCAATTCTAGGATCGAACTTTTCTCCGGCCCTATGGCAGCCGCGGCTCCAATTTTTTGCATGTGCGTAGGGACCTCGAATGCCTACGTCCATACCAAGTTTGAGCTCAATCGGTTTCATAGGGGCGGAGCTAGGTCCAAACCCAAATTCGCAACTACAGCGAAATCCGCCATTTTACCCCCAATTAGGATCGAACTTTTTTCCGGCCCTATGGCAGCGGGGGCTCCGATTTTTTGCATGCCTCTAGGGACCTCAAATGGCTACCTCAGTACCAAATTTGAGCTCAATCGGAGCCATAGGGGCGGAGCAAGGTCCAAACCCAACCTGCTTCTTGTGTATATGCATTTGGCCCAATTCTAGGATCGAACTTTTCTCCGGCCCTATGGCAGCCGCGGCTCCAATTTTTTGCTTGTGCGTAGGGACCTCGAATGCCTACGTCCATACCAAGTTTGAGCTCAATCGGTTCCATAGGGGCGGAGCTAGGTCCAAACCCAAATTCGCAACTACAGCGAAATCCGCCATTTTACCCCCAATTAGGATCGAATTTTTTTCCGGCCCTATTGCAGCTGGGGCTCCGATTTTTTGCATGCCTGTAGGGACCTCAAATGGCTACCTCAGTACCAAATTTGAGCTCAATCGGAGCCATAGGGGCGGAGCAAGGTCCAAACCCAACCTGCTCTTTGTGTATATGCATTTGGCCCAATTCTAGGATCGAACTTTTCTCCGGCCCTATGGCAGCCGCGGCTCCAATTTTTTGCATGTGCGTAGGGACCTCGAATGCCTACGTCCATACCAAGTTTGAGCTCAATCGGTTCCATAGGGGCGGAGCTAGGTCCAAACCCAAATGCGCAACTACAGAGAAATCCGCCATTTTACCCCCAATTAGGATCGAACTTTTTTCCGGCCCTATGGCAGCGGGGGCTCCGATTTTTTGCATGCCTGTAGGGACCTCAAATGGCTACCTCAGTACCAAATTTGAGCTCAATCGGAGCCATAGGGGCGGAGCAAGGTCCAAACCAAACCTGCTCTTTGTGTATATGCATTTGGCCCAATTCTAGGATCGAACTTTTCTCCGGCCCTATGTCAGCCGCGGCTCCAATTTTTTGCATGTGCGTAGGGACCTCGAATGCCTACGTCCATACCAAGTTTGAGCTCAATCGGTTCCATAGGGGCGGAGCTAGGTCCAAACCCAAATTCGCAACTACAGCGAAATCTGTCATTTTACCCCCAATTAGGATCGAACTTTTTTCCGGCCCTATGGCAGCGGGGGCTCCGATTTTTTGCATGCCTGTAGGGACCTCAAATGGCTACCTCAGTACCAAATTTGAGCTCAATCGGAGCCATAGGGGCGGAGCAAGGTCCAAACCCAACCTGCTCTTTGTGTATATGCATTTGGCCCAATTCTAGGATCGAACTTTTCTCCGGCCCTATGGCAGCCGCGGCTCCAATTTTTTGCATGTGCGTAGGGACCTCGAATGCCTACGTCCATACCAAGTTTGAGCTCAATCGGTTCCATAGGGGCGGAGCTAGGTCCAAACCCAAATTCGCAACTACAGCGAAATCCGCCATTTTACCCCCAATTAGGATCGAACTTTTTTCCGGCCCTATGGCAGCTGGGGCTCCGATTTTTTGCATGCCTGTAGGGACGTCAAATGGCTACCTCAGTACCAAATTTGAGCTCAATCGGAGCCATAATGGGCGGAGCAAGGTCCAAACCCAACCTGCTCTTTGTGTATATGCATTTGGCCCAATTCTAGGATCGAACTTTTCTCCGGCCCTATGGCAGCCGCGGCTCCAATTTTTTGCATGTGCGTAGGGACCTCGAATGCCTACGTCCATACCAAGTTTGAGCTCAATCGGTTCCATAGGGGTGGAGCTAGGTCCAAACCCAAATTCGCAACTACAGCGAAATCCGCCATTTTACCCCCAATTAGGATCGAACTTTTTTCCGGCCCTATGGCAGCTGGGGCTCCGATTTTTTGCATGCCTGTAGGGACGTCAAATGGCTACCTCAGTACCAAATTTGAGCTCAATCGGAGCCATAATGGGCGGAGCAAGGTCCAAACCCAACCTGCTCTTTGTGTATATGCATTTGGCCCAATTCTAGGATCGAACTTTTCTCCGGCCCTATGGCAGCCGCGGCTCCAATTTTTTGCATGTGCGTAGGGACCTCGAATGCCTACGTCCATACCAAGTTTGAGCTCAATCGGTTCCATAGGGGCGGAGCTATATCCAAACCCAAATTCGCAACTACAGCGAAATCCGCCATTTTACCCCCAATTAGGATCGAACTTTTTTCGGGCCCTATGGCAGCTTGGGCTCCGATTTTTTGCAAGCCTGTAGGGACCTCAAATGGCTACCTCAGTACCAAATTTGAGCTCAATCGGAGCCATAGGGGCGGAGCAAGGTCCAAACCCAACCTGCTCTTTGTGTATATGCATTTGGCCCAATTCTAGGATCGAACTTTTCTCCGGCCCTATGGCAGCCGCGGCTCCAATTTTTTGCATGTGCGTAGGGACCTCGAATGCCTACGTCCGTACCAAGTTTGAGCTCAATCGGTTCCATAGGGGCGGAGCTAGGTCCAAACCCAAATTCGCAACTACAGCGAAATCCGCCATTTTACCCCCAATTAGGATCGAACTTTTTTCCGGCCCTATGGCAGCTGGGGCTCCGATTTTTTGCATGCCTGTAGGGACCTCAAATGGCTACCTCAGTACCAAATTTGAGCTCAATCGGAGCCATAGGGGCGGAGCAAGGTCCAAACCCAACCTGCTCTTTGTGTATATGCATTTGGCCCAATTCTAGGATCGAACTTTTCTCCGGCCCTATGGCAGCCGCGGCTCCAATTTTTTGCATGTGCGTAGGGACCTCGAATGCCTACGTCCATACCAAGTTTAAGCTCAATCGGTTCCTTAGGGGCGGAGCTAGGTCCAAACCCAAATTCGCAACTACAGCGAAATCCGCCATTTTACCCCCAATTAGGATCGAACTTTTTTCCGGCCCTATGGCAGCGGGGGCTCCGATTTTTTGCATGCCTGTAGGGACCTCAAATGGCTACCTCAGTACCAAATTTGAGCTCAATCGGAGCCATAGGGGCGGAGCAAGGTCCAAAACCAACCTGCTTCTTGTGTATATGCATTTGGCCCAATTCTAGGATCGAACTTTTCTCCGGCCCTATGGCAGCCGCGGCTCCAATTTTTTGCATGTGCGTAGGGACCTCAAATGCCTACGTCCATACCAAGTTTGAGCTCAATCGGTTCCATAGGGGCGGAGCTAGGTCCAAACCCAAATTCGCAACTACAGCGAAATCCGCCATTTTACCCCCAATTAGGATCGAATTTTTTTCCGGCCCTATGGCAGCTGGGGCTCCGAGTTTTTGCATGCCTGTAGGGACCTCAAATGGCTACCTCAGTACCAAATTTGAGCTCAATCGGAGCCATAGGGGCGGAGCAAGGTCCAAACCCAACCTGCTCTTTGTGTATATGCATTTGGCCCAATTCTAGGATCGAACTTTTCTCCGGCCCTATGGCAGCCGCGGCTCCAATTTTTTGCATGTGCGTAGGGACCTCGAATGCCTACGTCCATACCAAGTTTGAGCTCAATCGGTTCCATAGGGGCGGAGCTAGGTCCAAACCCAAATTCGCAACTACAGCGAAATCCGCCATTTTACCCCCAATTAGGATCGAACTTTTTTCCGGCCCTATGGTAGCGGGGGCTCCGATTTTTTGCATGCCTGTAGGGACCTCAAATGGCTACCTCAGTACCAAATTTGAGCTCAATCGGAGCCATAGGGGCGGAGCAAGGTCCAAACCCAACCTGCTCTTTGTGTATATGCATTTGGCCCAATTTTAGGATCGAACTTTTCTCCGGCCCTATGGCAGCCGCGGCTCCAATTTTTTGCATGTGCGTAGGGACCTCGAATGCCTACGTCCATACCAAGTTTGAGCTCAATCGGTTCCATAGGGGCGGAGCTAGGTCCAAACCCAAATTCGCAACTACAGCGAAATCCGCCATTTTACCCCCAATTAGGATCGAACTTTTTTCCGGCCCTATGGCAGCTGGGGCTCCGATTTTTTGCATGCCTGTAGGGACCTCAAATGGCTACCTCAGTACCAAATTTGAGCTCAATCGGAGCCATAGGGGCGGAGCAAGGTCCAAACCCAACCTGGTCTTTGTGTATATGCATTTGGCCCAATTCTAGGATCGAGCTTTTCTCCGGCCCTATGGCGGCCGCGGCTCCAATTTTTTGCATGTGCGTAGGGACCTCGAATGCCTACGTCCATACCAAGTTTGAGCTCAATCGGTTCCATAGGGGCGGAGCTAGGTCCAAACCCAAATTCGCAACTACAGCGAAATCCGCCATTTTACCCCCAATTAGGATCGAACTTTTTTCCGGCCCTATGGCAGCTGGGGCTCCGATTTTTTGCATGCCTGTAGGGACCTGAAATGGCTACCTCAGTACCAAATTTGAGCTCAATCGGAGCCATAGGGGCGGAGCAAGGTCCAAACCCAACCTGCTCTTTGTGTATATGCATTTGGCCCAATTCTAGGATCGAACTTTTCTCCGGCCCTATGGCAGCCGCGGCTCCAATTTTTTGCATGTGCGTAGGGACCTCGAATGCCTACGTCCATACCAAGTTTGAGCTCAATCGGTTCCATAGGGGCGGAGCTAGGTCCAAACCCAAATTCGCAACTACAGCGAAATCCGCCATTTTACCCCCAATTAGGATCGAACTTATTTCCGGCCCTATGGCAGCTGGGGCTCCGATTTTTTGCATGCCTGTAGGGACCTCAAATGGCTACCTCAGTACCAAATTTGAGCTCAATCGGAACCATAGGGGCGGAGCAAGGTCCAAACCCAACCTGCTCTTTGTGTATATGCATTTGGCCCAATTCTAGGATCGAACTTTTCTCCGGCCCTATGGCAGCCGCGGCTCCAATTTTTTGCATGTGCGTAGTGACCTCGAATGCCTACGTCCATACCAAGTTTGAGCTGAATCGGTTCCATAGGGGCGGAGCTAGGTCCAAACCCAAATTCGCAACTACAGCGAAATCCGCCATTTTACCCCCAATTAGGATCGAACTTTTTTCCGGCCCTATGGCAGCTGGGGCTCCGATTTTTTGCATGCCTGTAGGGACCTCAAATGGCTACCTCAGTACCAAATTTGAGCTCAATCGGAGCCATAGGGGCGGAGCAAGGTCCAAACCCAACCTGCTCTTTGTGTATATGCATTTGGCCCAATTCTAGGATCGAGCTTTTCTCCGGCCCTATGGCAGCCGCGGCTCCAATTTTTTGCATGTGCGTAGGGACCTCGAATGCATACGTCCATACCAAGTTTGAGCTCAATCGGTTCCATAGGGGCGGAGCTAGGTCCAAACCCAAATTCGCAACTACAGCGAAATCCGCCATTTTACCCCAAATTAGGATCGAACTTTTTTCCGGCCCTATGGCAGCTGGGGCTCCGATTTTTTGCATGCCTGTAGGGACCTCAAATGGCTACCTCAGTACCAAATTTGAGCTCAATCGGAGCCATAGGGGCGGAGCAAGGTCCAAACCCAACCTGCTCTTTGTGTATATGCATTTGGCCCAATTCTAGGATCGAATTTTTCTCCGGCCCTATGGCAGCCGCGGCTCCAATTTTTTGCATGTGCGTAGGGACCTCGAATGCCTACGTCCATACCAAGTTTGAGCTCAATCGGTTCCATTGGGGCGGAGCTAGGTCCAAACCCAAATTCGCAACTACAGCGAATTCCGCCATTTTACCCCCAATTAGGATCGATCTTTTTTCCGGCCCTATGGCAGCTGGGGCTCCGATTTTTTGCATTCCTGTAGGGACCTGAAATGGCTACCTCAGTACCAAATTTGAGCTCAATCGGAGCCATAGGGGCAGAGCAAGGTCCAAACCCAACCTGCTCTTTGTGTATATACATTTGGCCCAATTCTAGGATCGAACTTTTCCCCGGCCCTATTGCAGCCGCGGCTCCAATTTTTTGCATGTGCGTAGGGACCTCGAATGTCTACGTCCATACCAAGTTTGAGCTCAATCGGTTCCATAGGGGCGGAGCAAGGTCCAAACCCAAATTCGCAACTACAGCGAAATCCGCCATTTTACCCCCAATTAGGATCGAACTTTTTTCCGGCCCTATGGCAGCTGGGGCTCCGATTTTTTGCATGCCTGTAGGGACCTCAAATGGCTACCTCAGTACCAAATTTGAGCTCAATCGGAGCCATAGGGGCGGAGCAAGGTCCAAACCTGCTCTTTGTGTATATGCATTTGGCCCAATTCTAGGATCGAACTTTTCTCCGGCCCTATGGCAGCCGCGGCTCCAATTTTTTGCATGTGCGTAGGGACCTCGAATGCCTACGTCCATACCAAGATTGAGCTCAATCGATTCCATAGGGGCGGAGCTAGGTCCAAACCCAAATTCGCAACTACAACGAAATCCGCCATTTTACCCCCAATTAGGATCGAACTTTTCTCCGGCCCTATGGCAGCTGGGGCTCCGATTTTTTGCATGCCTGTAGGGACCTCGAATGCCTACGTCCATACCAAGTTTGAGCTCAATCGGTTCCATAGGGGCGGAGCTAGGTCCAAACCCAAATTCGCAACTACAGCGAAATCCGCCATTTTACCCCCAATTAGGATCGAACTTTTTTCCGGCCCTATGGCAGCTGGGGCTCCGATTTTTTGCATGCCAGTAGGGACCTCAAATGGCTACCTCAGTACCAAATTTGAGCTCAATCGGAGCCATAGGGGCGGAGCAAGGTCCAAACCCAACCTGCTCTTTGTGTATGTACATTTGGCCCAATTCTAGGATCGAACTTTTCTCCGGCCCTATGGCAGCCGCGGCTCCAATTTTTTGCATGTGCGTAGGGACCTCGAATGCCTACGTCCATACCAAGATTGAGCTCAATCGGTTCCATAGTGGCGGAGCTAGGTCCAAACCCAAATTCGCAACTACAGCGAAATCCGCCATTTTACCCCCAATTAGGATCGAACTTTTTTCCGGCCCTATGGCAGCTGGGGCTCCGATTTTTTGCATGCCTGTAGGGACCTCAAATGGCTACCTCAGTACCAAATTTGAGCTCAATCGGAGCCATAGGGGCGGAGCAAGGTCCAAACCTGCTCTTTGTGTATATGCATTTGGCCCAATTCTAGGATCGAACTTTTCTCCGGCCCTATGGCAGCCGCGGCTCCAATTTTTTGCATGTGCGTAGGGACCTCGAATGCCTACGTCCATACCAAGTTTGAGCTCAATCGGTTCCATAGGGGCGGAGCTAGGTCCAAACCCAAATTCGCAACTACAGCGAAATCCGCCATTTTACCCCCAATTAGGATCGAACTTTTTTCCGGCCCTATGGCAGCGGGGGCTCCGATTTTTTGCATGCCTGTAGGGACCTCAAATGGCTACCTCAGTACCAAATTTGAGCTCAATCGGAGCCATAGGGGCGGAGTAAGGTCCAAACCCAACCTGCTCTTTATGTTTATGCATTTGGCCCAATTCTAGGATCGAACTTTTCTCCGGCCCTATGGCAGCCGCGGCTCCAATTTTTTGCATGTGCGTAGGGACCTCGAATGCCTACGTCCATACCGAGTTTGAGCTCAATCGGTTCCATAGGGGCGGAGCTAGGTCCAAACCCAAATTCGCAACTACAGCGAAATCTGTCATTTTACCCCCAATTAGGATCGAACTTTTTTCCGGCCCTATGGCAGCGGGGGCTCCGATTTTTTGCATGCCTGTAGGGACCTCAAATGGCTACCTCAGTACCAAATTTGAGCTCAATCGGAGCCATAGGGGCGGAGCAAGGTCCAAACCCAACCTGCTCTTTGTGTATATGCATTTGGCCCAATTCTAGGATCGAACTTTTCTCCGGCCCTATGGCAGCCGCGGCTCCAATTTTTTGCATGTGCGTAGGGACCTCGAATGCCTACGTCCATACCAAGTTTGAGCTCAATCGGTTCCATAGGGGCGGAGCTAGGTCCAAACCCAAATTCGCAACTACAGCGAAATCCGCCATTTTACCCCCAATTAGGATCGAACTTTTTTCCGGCCCTATGGCAGCTGGGGCTCCGATTTTTTGCATGCCTGTAGGGACGTCAAATGGCTACCTCAGTACCAAATTTGAGCTCAATCGGAGCCATTATGGGCGGAGCAAGGTCCAAACCCAACCTGCTCTTTGTGTATATGCATTTGGCCCAATTCTAGGATCGAACTTTTCTCCGGCCCTATGGCAGCCGCGGCTCCAATTTTTTGCATGTGCGTAGGGACCTCGAATGCCTACGTCCATACCAAGTTTGAGCTCAATCGGTTCCATAGGGGCGGAGCTATATCCAAACCCAAATTCGCAACTACAGCGAAATCCGCCATTTTACCCCCAATTAGGATCGAACTTTTTTCCGGCCCTATGGCAGCTGGGGCTCCGATTTTTTGCATGCCTGTAGGGACCTCAAATGGCTACCTCAGTACCAAATTTGAGCTCAATCGGAGCCATAGGGGCGGAGCAAGGTCCAAACCCAACCTGCTCTTTGTGTATATGCATTTGGCCCAATTCTAGGATCGAACTTTTCTCCGGCCCTATGGCAGCCGCGGCTCCAATTTTTTGCATGTGCGTAGGGACCTCGAATGCCTACGTCCATACCAAGTTTGGCTCAATCGGTTCCATAGGGGCGGAGCTAGGTCCAAACCCAAATTCGCAACTACAGCGAAATCCGCCATTTTACCCCCAATTAGGATCGAACTTTTTTCCGGCCCTATGGCAGCTAGGGCTCCGATTTTTTGCATGCCTGTAGGGACCTCAAATGGCTACCTCAGTACCAAATTTGAGCTCAATCGGAGCCATAGGGGCGGAGCAAGGTCCAAACCCAACCTGCTCTTTGTGTATATGCATTTGGCCCAATTCTAGGATCGAACTTTTCTCCGGCCCTATGGCTGCTGCGGCTCCAATTTTTTGCATGTGCGTAGGGACCTCGAATGCCTACGTCCATACCAAGTTTGAGCTCAATCGGTTCCATAGGGGCGGAGCTAGGTCCAAACCCAAATTCGCAACTACAGCGAAATCCGCCATTTTACCCCAATTAGGATCGAACTTTTTTCCGGCCCTATGGCAGCTAGGGCTCCGATTTTTTGCATGCCTGTAGGGACCTCAAATGGCTACCTCAGTACCAAATTTGAGCTCAATCGGAGCCATAGGGGCGGAGCAAGGTCCAAACCAAACCTGCTCTTTGTGTATATGCATTTGGCCCAATTCTAGGATCGAACTTTTCTCCGGCCCTATGGCAGCCGCGGCTCCAATTTTTTGCATGTGCGTAGGGACCTCGAATGCCTACGTCCATACCAAGTTGAGCTCAATCGGTTCCATAGGGGCGGAGCTAGGTCCAAACCAAATTCGCAACTACAGCGAAATCCGCCATTTTACCCCCAATTAGGATCGAACTTTTTTCCGGCCCTATCTCAGCTCGGGCTCCGATTTTTTGCATGCCTGTAGGGACCTCAAATGGCTACCTCAGTACCAAATTTGAGCTCAATCGGAGCCATAGGGGCGGAGCAAGGTCCAAACCCAACCTGCTCTTTGTGTATATGCATTTGGCCCAATTCTAGGATCGAACTTTTCTCCGGCCCTATGGCAGCCGCGGCTCCAATTTTTTGCATGTGCGTAGGGACCTCGAATGCCTACGTCCATACCAAGTTTAAGCTCAATCGGTTCCATAGGGGCGGAGCTAGGTCCAAACCCAAATTCGCAACTACAGCGAAATCCGCCATTTTACCCCCAATTAGGATCGAACTTTTTTCCGGCCCTATGGCAGCTGTGGCTCCGATTTTTTGCATGCCTGTAGGGACCTCAAATGGCTACCTCAGTACCAAATTTGAGCTCAATCGGAGCCATAGGGGCGGAGCAAGGTCCAAAACCAACCTGCTTCTTGTGTATATGCATTTGGCCCAATTCTAGGATCGAACTTTTCTCCGGCCCTATGGCAGCCGCGGCTCCAATTTTTTGCATGTGCGTAGGGACCTCGAATGCCTACGTCCATACCAAGTTTGAGCTCAATCGGTTCCATAGGGGCGGAGCTAGGTCCAAACCCAAATTCGCAACTACAGCGAAATCCGCCATTTTACCCCCAATTAGGATCGAATTTTTTTCCGGCCCTATGGCAGCTCGGGCTCCGATTTTTTGCATGCCTGTAGGGACCTCAAATGGCTACCTCAGTACCAAATTTGAGCTCAATCGGAGCCATAGGGGCGGAGCAAGGTCCAAACCCAACCTGCTCTTTGTGTATATGCATTTGGCCCAATTCTAGGATCGAACTTTTCTCCGGCCCTATGGCAGCCGCGGCTCCAATTTTTGCATGTGCGTAGGGACCTCGAATGCCTACGTCCATACCAAGTTTTAGCTCAATCGGTTCCATAGGGGCGGAGCTAGGTCCAAACCCAAATTCGCAACTACAGCGAAATCCGCCATTTTACCCCCAATTAGGATCGAACTTTTTTCCGGCAATATGGTAGCGGGGGCTCCGATTTTTTGCATGCCTGTATGGACCTCAAATGGCTACCTCAGTACCAAATTTGAGCTCAATCGGAGCCATAGGGGCGGAGCAAGGTCCAAACCCAACCTGCTCTTTGTGTATATGCATTTGGCCAATTCTAGGATCGAACTTTTCTCCGGCCCTATGGCAGCCGCGGCTCCAATTTTTTGCATGTGCGTAGGGACCTCGAATGCCTACGTCCATACCAAGTTTGAGCTCAATCGGTTCCATAGGGGCGGAGCTAGGTCCAAACCCAAATTCGCAACTACAGCGAAATCCGCCATTTTACCCCCAATTAGGATCGAACTTTTTTCCGGCCCTATGGCAGCTGGGGCTCCGATTTTTTGCATGCCTGTAGGGACTTCAAATGGCTACCTCAGTACCAAATTTGAGCTCAATCGGAGCCATAGGGGCGGAGCAAGGTCCAAACCCAACCTGATCTTTGTGTATATGCATTTGGCCCAATTCTAGGATCGAGCTTTCTCCGGCCCTATGGCAGCCGCGGCTCAATTTTTTGCATGTGCGTAGGGACCTCGAATGCCTACGTCCATACCAAGTTTGAGCTCATCGGTTCCATAGGGGCGGAGCTAGGTCCAAACCCAAATTCGCAACTACAGCGAAATCCGCCATTTTACCCCCAATTAGGATCGAACTTTTTTCCGGCCCTATGGCAGCTGGGGCTCCGATTTTTTGCATGCCTGTAGGGACCTCAAATGGCTACCTCAGTACCAATTTGAGCTCAATCGGAGCCATAGGGGCGGAGCAAGGTCCAAACCCAACCTGCTCTTTGTGTATATGCATTTGGCCCAATTCTAGGATCGAACTTTTCTCCGGCCCTATGTCAGCCGCGGCTCCAATTTTTTGCATGTGCGTAGGGACCTCGAATGCCTACGTCCATACCAAGTTTGAGCTCAATCGGTTCCATAGGGGCGGAGCTAGGTCCAAACCCAAATTCGCAACTACAGCGAAATCCGCCATTTTACCCCCAATTAGGATCGAACTTATTTCCGGCCCTATGGCAGCTGGGGCTCCGATTTTTTGCATGCCTGTAGGGACCTCAAATGGCTACCTCAGTACCAAATTTGAGCTCAATCGGAGCCATAGGGGCGGAGCAAGGTCCAAACCCAACCTGCTCTTTGTGTATATGCATTTGGCCCAATTCTAGGATCGAACTTTTCTCCGGCCCTATGGCAGCCGCGGCTCCAATTTTTTGCATGTGCGTAGGGACCTCGAATGCCTACGTCCATACCAAGTTTGAGCTCAATCGGTTCCATAGGGGCGGAGCTAGGTCCAAACCCAAATTCGCAACTACAGCGAAATCCGCCATTTTACCCCCAATTAGGATCGAACTTTTTTCCGGCCCTATGGCAGCTGGGGCTCCGATTTTTTGCATGCCTGTAGGGACCTCAAATGGCTACCTCAGTACCAAATTTGAGCTCAATCGGAGCCATAGGGGCGGAGCAAGGTCCAAACCCAACCTGCTCTTTGTGTATATGCATTTGGCCCAATTCTAGGATCGAGCTTTTCTCCGGCCCTATGGCAGCCGCGGCTCCAATTTTTTGCATGTGCGTAGTGACCTCGAATGCCTACGTCCATACCAAGTTTGAGCTTAATCGGTTCCATAGGGGCGGAGCTAGGTCCAAACCCAAATTCGCAACTACAGCGAAATCCGCCATTTTACCCCCAATTAGGATCGAACTTTTTTCCGGCCCTATGGCAGCTGGGGCTCCGATTTTTTGCATGCCTGTAGGGACCTCAAATGGCTACCTCAGTACCAAATTTGAGCTCAATCGGAGCCATAGGGGCGGAGCAAGGTCCAAACCCAACCTGCTCTTTGTGTATATGCATTTGGCCCAATTCTAGGATCGAGCTTTTCTCCGGCCCTATGGCAGCCGCGGCTCCAATTTTTTGCATGTGCGTAGGGACCTCGAATGCCTACGTCCATACCAAGTTTGAGCTCAATCGGTTCCATAGGGGCGGAGCTAGGTCCAAACCCAAATTCGCAACTACAGCGAAATCCGCCATTTTACCCCCAATTAGGATCGAACTTTATTCCGGCCCTATGGCAGCTGGGGCTCCGATTTTTTGCATGCCTGTAGGGACCTCAAATGGCTACCTCAGTACCAAATTTGAGCTCAATCGGAGCCATAGGGGCGGAGCAAGGTCCAAACCCAACCTGCTCTTTGTGTATATGCATTTGGCCCAATTCTAGGATCGAACTTTTCTCCGGCCCTATGGCAGCCGCGGCTTCCAATTTTTTGCATGTGCGTAGGGACCTCGAATGCCTACGTCCATACCAAGTTTGAGCTCAATCGGTTCCATAGGGGCGGAGCTAGGTCCAAACCCAAATTCGCAACTACAGCGAATTCCGCCATTTTACCCCCAATTAGGATCGATCTTTTTTCCGGCCCTATGGCAGCTGGGGCTCCGATTTTTTGCATTCCTGTAGGGACCTCAAATGGCTACCTCAGTACCAAATTTGAGCTCAATCGGAGCCATAGGGGCAGAGCAAGGTCCAAACCCAACCTGCTCTTTGTGTATATACATTTGGCCCAATTCTAGGATCGAACTTTTCCCCGGCCCTATGGCAGCCGCGGCTCCAATTTTTTGCATGTGCGTAGGGACCTCGAATGTCTACGTCCATACCAAGTTTGAGCTCAATCGGTTCCATAGGGGCGGAGCAAGGTCCAAACCCAAATTCGCAACTACAGCGAAATCCGCCATTTTACCCCCAATTAGGATCGAACTTTTTTCCGCCCTATGGCAGCTGGGGCTCCGATTTTTTGCATGCCTGTAGGGACCTCAAATGGCTACCTCAGTACCAAATTTGAGCTCAATCGGAGCCATAGGGGCGGAGCAAGGTCCAAACCTGCTCTTTGTGTATATGCATTTGGCCCAATTCTAGGATCGAACTTTTCTCCGGCCCTATGGCAGCTGGGGCTCCGATTTTTTGCATGCCTGTAGGGACCTCGAATGCCTACGTCCATACCAAGTTTGAGCTCAATCGATTCCATAGGGGCGGAGCTAGGTCCAAACCCAAATTCGCAACTACAGCGAAATCCGCCATTTTACCCCCAATTAGGATCGAACTTTTCTCCGGCCCTATGGCAGCTGGGGCTCCGATTTTTTGCATGCCTGTAGGGACCTCGAATGCCTACGTCCATACCAAGTTGGAGCTCAATCGGTTCATAGGGGCGGAGCTAGGTCCAAACCCAAATTCGCAACTACAGCGAAATCCGCCATTTTACCCCCAATTAGGATCGAACTTTTTTCCGGCCCTATGGCAGCTGGGGCTCCGATTTTTTGCATGCCTGTAGGGACCTCAAATGGCTACCTCAGTACCAAATTTGAGCTCAATCGGAGCCATAGGGGCGGAGCAAGGTCCAAACCCAACCTGCTCTTTGTGTATATACATTTGGCCCAATTCTAGGATCGAACTTTTCTCCGGCCCTATGGCAGCCGCGGCTCCAATTTTTTGCATGTGCGTAGGGACCTCGAATGCCTACGTCCATACCAAGATTGAGCTCAATCGGTTCCATAGGGGCGGAGCTAGGTCCAAACCCAAATTCGCAACTACAGCGAAATCCGCCATTTTACCCCCAATTAGGATCGAACTTTTTTCCGGCCCTATGGCAGCTGGGGCTCCGATTTTTTGCATGCCTGTAGGGACCTCAAATGGCTACCTCAGTACCAAATTTGAGCTCAATCGGAGCCATAGGGGCGGAGCAAGGTCCAAACCTGCTCTTTGTGTATATGCATTTGGCCCAATTCTAGGATCGAACTTTTCTCCGGCCCTATGGCAGCCGCGGCTCCAATTTTTTGCATGTGCGTAGGGACCTCGAATGCCTACGTCCATACCAAGTTTGAGCTCAATCGGTTCCATAGGGGCGGAGCTAGGTCCAAACCCAAATTCGCAACTACAGCGAAATCCGCCATTTTACCCCCATTTAGGATCGAACTTTTTTCCGGCCCTATGGCAGCTGGGGCTCCGATTTTTTTGCATGCCTGTAGGGACCTCAAATGGCTACCTCAGTACCAAATTTGAGCTCAATCGGAGCCATAGGGGCGGAGCAAGGTCCAAACCCAACCTGCTCTTTGTGTATATGCATTTGGCCCAATTCTAGGATCGAACTTTTCTCCGGCCCTATGGCAGCCGCGGCTCCAATTTTTTGCATGTGCGTAGGGACCTCGAATGCCTACGTCCATACCAAGTTTGAGCTCAATCGGTTCCATAGGGGCGGAGCTAGGTCCAAACCCAAATTCGCAACTACAGCGAAATCCGCCATTTTACCCCCAATTAGGATCGAACTTTTTTCCGGCCCTATGGCAGCTGGGGCTCCGATTTTTTGCATGCCTGTAGGGACCTCAAATGGCTACCTCAGTACCAAATTTGAGCTCAATCGGAGCCATAGGGGCGGAGCAAGGTCCAAACCCAACCTGCTCTTTGTGTATATGCATTTGGCCCAATTCTAGGATCGAACTTTCTCCGGCCCTATGGCAGCCGCGGCTCCAATTTTTTGCATGTGCGTAGGGACCTCGAATGCCTACGTCCATACCAAGTTTGAGCTCAATCGATTCCATAGGGGCGGAGCTAGGTCCAAACCCAAATTCGCAACTACAGCGAAATCCGCCATTTTACCCCCAATTAGGATCGAACTTTTTTCCGGCCCTATGGCAGCTGGGGCTCCGATTTTTTTGCATGCCTGTAGGGACCTCAAATGGCTACCTCAGTACCAAATTTGAGCTCAATCGGAGCCATAGGGGCGGAGCAAGGTCCAAACCCAACCTGCTCTTTGTGTATATGCATTTGGCCCAATTCTAGGATCGAACTTTTCTCCGGCCCTATGGCAGCCGCGGCTCCAATTTTTTGCATGTGCGTAGGGACCTCGAATGCCTACGTCCATACCAAGTTTGAGCTCAATCGGTTCCATAGGGGCGGAGCTAGGTCCAAACCCAAATTCGCAACTACAGCGAAATCCGCCATTTTACCCCCAATTAGGATCGAACTTTATTCCGGCCCTATGGCAGCTGGGGCTCCGATTTTTTGCATGCCTGTAGGGACCTCAAATGGCTACCTCAGTACCAAATTTGAGCTCAATCGGAGCCATAGGGGCGGAGCAAGGTCCAAACCCAACCTGCTCTTTGTGTATATGCATTTGGCCCGATTCTAGGATCGAACTTTTCTCCGGCCCTATGGCAGCCGCGGCTCCAATTTTTTGCATGTGCGTAGGGACCTCGAATGCCTACGTCCATACCAAGTTTGAGCTCAATCGGTTCCATAGGGGCGGAGCTAGGTCCAAACCAAAATTCGCAACTACAGCGAAATCCGCCATTTTACCCCCAATTAGGATCGATATTTTTTCCGGCCCTATGGCAGCTGGGGCTCCGATTTTTTGCATGCCTGTAGGGACCTCAAATGGCTACCTCAGTACCAAATTTGAGCTCAATCGGAGCCATAGGGGCGGAGCAAGGTCCAAACCCAACCTGCTCTTTGTGTATATGCATTTGGCCCAATTCTAGGATCGAACTTTTCTCCGGCCCTATGGCAGCCGCGGCTCCAATTTTTTGCATGTGCGTAGGGACCTCGAATGCCTACGTCCATACCAAGTTTGAGCTCAATCGGTTCCATAGGGGCGGAGCTAGGTCCAAACCCAAATTCGCAACTACAGCGAAATCCGCCATTTTACCCCCAATTAGGATCGAACTTTTTTCCGGCCCTATGGCAGCTGGGGCTCCGTTTTTTTGCATGCCTGTAGGGACCTCAAATGGCTACCTCAGTACCAAATTTGAGCTCAATCGGAGCCATAGGGGCGGAGCAAGGTCCAAACCCAACCTGCTCTTTGTGTATATGCATTTGGCCCAATTCTAGGATCGAACTTTTCTCCGGCCCTATGGCAGCCGCGGCTCCAATTTTTTGCATGTGCGTAGAGACCTCGAATGCCTACGTCCATACCAAGTTTGAGCTCAATCGGTTCCATAGGGGCGGAGCTAGGTCCAAACCCAAATTCGCAACTACAGCGAAATCCGCCATTTTACCCCCAATTAGGATCGAACTTTTTTCCGGCCCTATGGCAGCTGGGGCTCCGATTTTTTGCATGCCTGTAGGGACCTCAAATGGCTACCTCAGTACCAAATTTGAGCTCAATCGGAGCCATAGGGGCGGAGCAAGGTCCAAACCCAACCTGCTCTTTGTGTATATGCATTTGGCCCAATTCTAGGATCGAACTTTTCTCCGGCCCTATGGCAGCCGCGGCTCCAATTTTTTGCATGTGCGTAGGGACCTCGAATGCCTACGTCCATACCAAGTTTGAGCTCAATCGGTTCCATCGGGGCGGAGCTAGGTCCAAACCCAAATTCGCAACTACAGCGAAATCCGCCATTTTACCCCCAATTAGGATCGAACTTTTTTCCGGCCCTATAGCAGCTGGGGCTCCGATTTTTTGCATGCCTGTAGGGACCTCAAATGGCTACCTCAGTACCAAATTTGAGCTAAATCGGAGCCATAGGGGCGGAGCAAGGTCCAAACCCAACCTGCTCCTTGTGTATATGCATTTGGCCCAATTCTAGGATCGAACTTTTCTCCGGCCCTATGGCAGCCGCGGCTCCAATTTTTTGCATATGCGTAGGGACCTCGAATGCCTACGTCCATACCAAGTTTGAGCTCAATCGGTTCCATAGGGGCGGAGTTAGGTCCAAACCCAAATTCGCAACTACAGCGAAATCCGCCATTTTACCCCCAATTAGGATCGAACTTTTTTCCGGCCCTATGGCAGCTGGGGCTCCGATTTTTTTGCATGCCTGTAGGGACCTCAAATGGCTACCTCAGTACCAAATTTGAGCTCAATCGGAGCCATAGGGGCGGAGCAAGGTCCAAACCCAACCTGCTCTTTGTGTTTATGCATTTGGCCCAATTCTAGGATCGAACTTTTCTCCGGCCCTATGGCAGCCGCGGCTCCAATTTTTTGCATGTGCGTAGGGACCTCGAATGCCTACGTCCATACCAAGTTTGAGCTCAATCGGTTCCATAGGGGCGGAGCTAGGTCCAAACCCAAATTCGCAACTACAGCGAAATCCGCCATTTTACCCCCAATTAGGATCGAACTTTTTTCCGGCCCTATGGCAGCTGGGGCTCCGATTTTTTGCATGCCTGTAGGGACCTCAAATAGATACCTCAGTACCAAATTTGAGCTCAATCGGAGCCATAGGGGCGGAGCAAGGTCCAAACCCAACCTGCTCTTTGTGTATATGCATTTGGCCCAATTCTAGGATCGAACTTTTCTCCGGCCCTATGGCAGCCGCGGCTCCAATTTTTTGCATGTGCGTAGGGACCTCGAATGCCTACGTCCATACCAAGTTTGAGCTCAATCGGTTCCATAGGGGCGGAGCTAGGTCCAAACCCAAATTCGCAACTACAGCGAAATCCGCCATTTTACCCCCAATTGGGATCGAACTTTTTTCCGGCCCTATGGCAGCTGGGGCTCCGATTTTTTGCATGCCTGTAGGGACCTCAAATGGCTACCTCAGTACCAAATTTGAGCTCAATCGGAGCCATAGGGGCGGAGCAAGGTCCAAACCCAACCTGCTCTTTGTGTATATGCATTTGGCCCGATTCTAGGATCGAACTTTTCTCCGGCCCTATGGCAGCCGCGGCTCCAATTTTTTGCATGTGCGTAGGGACCTCGAATGCCTACGTCCATACCAAGTTTGAGCTCAATCGGTTCCATAGGGGCGGAGCTAGGTCCAAACCCAAATTCGCAACTACAGCGAAATCCGCCATTTACCCCCAATTAGGATCGATATTTTTTCCGGCCCTATGGCAGCTGGGGCTCCGATTTTTTGCATGCCTGTAGGGACTTCAATGGCTACCTCAGTACCAAATTTGAGCTCAATCGGAGCCATAGGGGCGGAGCAAGGTCCAAACCCAACCTGCTCTTTGTGTATATGCATTTGGCCCAATTCTAGGATCGAACTTTTCTCCGGCCCTATGGCAGCCGCGGCTCCAATTTTTTGCATGTGCGTAGGGACCTCGGATGCCTACGTCCATACCAAGTTTGAGCTCAATCGGTTCCATAGGGGCGGAGCTAGGTCCAAACCCAAATTCGCAACTACAGCGAAATCCGCCATTTTACCCCCAATTAGGATCGAACTTTTTTCCGGCCCTATGGCAGCTGGGGCTGCGATTTTTTGCATGCCTGTAGGGACCTCAAATGGCTACCTCAGTACCAAATTTGAGCTCAATCGGAGCCATAGGGGCGAGCAAGGTCCAAACCCAACCTGCTCTTTGTGTATATGCATTTGGCCCAATTCTTGGATCGAACTTTTCTCCGGCCCTATGGCAGCCGCGGCTCCAATTTTTTGCATGTGCGTAGGGACCTCGAATGCCTACGTCCATACCAAGTTTGAGCTCAATCGGTTCCATAGGGGCGGAGCTAGGTCCAAACCCAAATTCGCAACTACAGCGAAATCCGCCATTTTACCCCCAATTAGGATCGAACTTTTTTCCGGCCCTATGGCAGCTGGGGCTCCGATTTTTTGCATGCCTGTAGGGACCTCAAATGGCTACCTCAGTACCAAATTTGAGCTCAATCGGAGCCATAGGGGCGGAGCAAGGTCTAAACCCAACCTGCTCTTTGTGTATATGCATTTGGCCCAATTCTAGGATCGAACTTTTCTCCGGCCCTATGGCAGCCGCGGCTCAAATTTTTGGCATGTGCGTAGGGACCTCGAATGCCTACGTCCATACCAAGTTTGAGCTCAATCGGTTCCATAGGGGCGGAGCTAGGTCCAAACCCAAATTCGCAACTACAGCGAAATCTGCCATTTTACCCCCAATTAGGATCGAACTTTTTTCCGGCCTTATGGCAGCTGGGGCTCCGATTTTTTGCATGCCTGTAGGGACCTCAAATGGCTACCTCAGTACCAAATTTGAGCTCAATCGGAGCCATAGGGGCGGAGCAAGGTCCAAACCCAACCAGCTCTTTGTGTATATGCATTTGGCCCAATTCTAGGATCGAACTTTTCTCCGGCCCTATGGCAGCCGCGGCTCCAATTTTTTGCATGTGCGTAGGGACCTCGAATGCCTATGTCCATACCAAGTTTGAGCTCAATCGGTTCCATAGGGGCTGAGCTAGGTCCAAACCCAAATTCGCAACTACAGCGAAATCCGCCATTTTACCCCAATTAGGATCGAACTTTTTTCCGGCCCTATGGCAGCGGGGGATCCGATTTTTTGCATGCATGGAGGGACCTCAAATGGCTACCTCAGTACCAAATTTGAGCTCAATCGGAGCCATAGGGGCGGAGCAAGGTCCAAACCCAACCTGCTCTTTGTGTATATGCATTTGGCCCAATTCTAGGATTGAACTTTTCTCCGGCCCTATGGCAGCCGCGGCTCCAATTTTTTGCATGTGCGTAGGGACCTCGAATGCCTACGTCCATACCAAGTTTGAGCTCAATCGGTTCCATAGGGGCGGAGCTAGGTCCAAACCCAAATTCGCAACTACAGCGAAATCCGCCATTTTACCCCCAATTAGGATCGAACTTTTTACCGGCCCTATGGCAGCTGGGGCTCCGATTTTTTGCATGCCTGTAGGGACCTCAAATGGCTACCTCAGTACCAAATTTGAGCTCAATCGGAGCCATAGGGGCGGAGCAAGGTCCAAACCCAACCAGCTCTTTGTGTATATGCATTTGGCCCAATTCTAGGATCGAACTTTTCTCCGGCCCTATGGCAGCCGCGGCTCCAATTTTTTGCATGTGCGTAGGGACCTCGAATGCCTATGTCCATACCAAGTTTGAGCTCAATCGGTTCCATAGGGGCGGAGCTAGGTCCAAACCTAAATTCGCAACTACAGCGAAATCCGCCATTTTACCCCCAATTAGGATCGAACTTTTTTCCGGCCCTATGGCAGCTGGGGCTCCGATTTTTTGCATGCCTGTCGGGACCTCAAATGGCTACCTCAGTACCAAATTTGAGCTCAATCGGAGCCATATGGGGCGGAGCAAGGTCCAAACCCAACCTGCTCTTTGTGTATATGCATTTGGCCCAATTCTAGGATCGAACTTTTCTCCGGCCCTATGGCAGCCGCGGCTCCAATTTTTTGCATGTGCGTAGGGACCTCGAATGCCTACGTCCATACCAAGTTTGAGCTCAATCGGTTCCATAGGGGCGGAGCTAGGTCCAAACCCAAATTCGCAACTACACCGAAATCCGCCATTTTACCCCCAATTAGGATCGAACTTTTTTCCGGCCCTATGGCAGCGGGGGCTCCGTTTTTTTGCATGCCTGTAGGGACCTCAAATGGCTACCTCAGTACCAAATTTGAGCTCAATCGGAGCCATAGGGGCGGAGCAAGGTCCAAACCCAACCTGCTCTTTGTGTATATGCATTTGGCCCAATTCTAGGATCGAACTTTTCTCCGGCCCTATGGCAGCCGCGGCTCCAATTTTTTGCATGTGCGTAGGGACCTCGAATGTCTACGTCCATACCAAGTTTGAGCTCAATCGGTTCCATAGGGGCGGAGCTAGGTCCAAACCCAAATTCGCAACTACAGCGAAATCCGCCATTTTACCCCAATTAGGATCGAACTTTTTACCGGCCCTATGGCAGCTGGGGCTCCGATTTTTTGCATGCCTGTAGGGACCTCAAATGGCTACCTCAGTACCAAATTTGAGCTCAATCGGAGCCATAGGGGCGGAGCAAGGTCCAAACCCAACCTGCTCTTTGTGTATATGCATTTGGCCCAATTCTAGGATCGAACTTTTCTCCGGCCCTATGGCAGCCGCGGCTCCAATTTTTTGCATGTGCTTAGGGACCTCGAATGCCTACGTCCATACCAAGTTTGAGCTCAATCGGTTCCATAGGGGCGGAGCTAGGTCCAAACCCAAATTCGCAACTACAGCGAAATCCGCCATTTTACCCCGAATTAGGATCGAACTTTTTTCCGGCCCTATGGCAGCTTGGGCACCGATTTTTTGCATGCCTGTAGGGACCTCAAATGGCTACCTCAGTACCAAATTTGAGCTCAAGCGGAGCCATAGGGGCGGAGCAAGGTCCAAACCCAACCTGCTCTTTGTGTATATGCATTTGCCCCAATTCTAGGATCGAACTTTTCTCCGGCCCTATTGCAGCCGCGGCTCCAATTTTTTGCATGTGCGTAGGGACCTCGAATGCCTACGTCCATACCAAGTTTGAGCTCAATCGGTTCCATAGGGGCGGAGCTAGGTCCAAACCATAATTCGCAACTACAGCGAAATCCGCCATTTTACCCCCAATTAGGATCGAATTTTTTTCCGGCCCTATGGCAGCTGGGGCTCCGATTTTTTGCATGCCTGTAGTTACCTCAAATGGCTACCTCAGTACCAAATTTGAGCTCAATCGGAGCCATAGGGGCGGAGCAAGGTCCAAACCCAACCTGCTCTTTGTGTATATGCATTTGGCCCAATTCTAGGATCGAACTTTTCTCCGGCCCTATGGCAGCCGCGGCTCCAATTTTTTGCATGTGCGTAGGGACCTCGGATGCCTACGTCCATACCAAGTTTGAGCTCAATCGGTTCCATAGGGGCGGAGCTAGGTCCAAACCCAAATTCGCAACTACAGCGAAATCCGCCATTTTACCCTCAATTAGGATCGAACTTTTTTCCGGCCCTATGGCAGCTGGGGCTGCGATTTTTTTGCATTCCCTTTAGGGACCTCAAATGGCTACCTCAGTACCAAATTTGAGCTCAATCGGAGCCATAGGGGCGGAGCAAGGTCCAAACCCAACCTGCTCTTTGTGTATATGCATTTGGCCCAATTCTTGGATCGAACTTTTCTCCGGCCCTATGGCAGCCGCGGCTCCAATTTTTTGCATGTGCGTAGGGACCTCGAATGCCTACGTCCATACCAAGTTTGAGCTCAATCGGTTCCATAGGGGCGGAGCTAGGTCCAAACCCAAATTCGCAACTACAGCGAAATCTGCCATTTTACCCCCAATTAGGATCGAACTTTTTTCCGGCCTTATGGCAGCTGGGGCTCCGATTTTTTGCATGCCTCTAGGGACCTCAAATGGCTACCTCAGTACCAAATTTGAGCTCAATCGGAGTCATAGGGGCGGAGCAAGGTCCAAACCCAACCTGCTCTTTGTGTATATGCATTTGGCCCAATTCTAGGATCGAACTTTTCTCCGGCCCTATGGCAGCCGCGGCTCCAATTTTTTGCATGTGCGTAGGGACCTCGAATGCCTACGTCCATACCAAGTTTGAGCTCAATCGGTTCCATAAGGGGCGGAGCTAGGTCCAAACCCAAATTCGCAACTACAGCGAAATCCGCCATTTTACCCCCAATTAGGATCGAACTTTTTTCCGGCCCTATGGCAGCGGGGCTCCGATTTTTTGCATGCATGGAGGAACCTCAAATGGCTACCTCAGTACCAAATTTGAGCTTAATCGGAGCCATAGGGGCGGAGCAAGGTCCAAACCCAACCTGCTCTTTGTGTATATGCATTTGGCCCAATTCTAGGATCGAACTTTTCTCCGGCCCTATGGCAGCCGCGGCTCCAATTTTTTGCATATGCGTAGGGACCTCGAATGCCTACGTCCATACCAAGTTTGAGCTCAATCGGTTCCATAATGGCGGAGCTAGGTCCAAACCCAAATTCGCAACTACAGCGAAATCCGCCATTTTACCCAAAATTAGGATCGAACTTTTTACCGGCCCTATGGCAGCTGGGGCTCCGATTTTTTGCATGCCTGTAGGGACCTCAAATGGCTACCTCAGTACCAAATTTGAGCTCAATCGGAGCCATAGGGGCGGAGCAAGGTCCAAACCCAACCTGCTCTTTGTGTATATGCATTTGGCCCAATTCTAGGATCGAACTTTTCTCCGGCCCTATGGCAGCCGCGGCTCCAATTTTTTGCATGTGCGTAGGGACCTCGAATGCCTACGTCCATACCAAGTTTGAGCTCAATCGGTTCCATAGGGCGGAGCTAGGTCCAAACCCAAATTCGCAACTACAGCGAAATCCGCCATTTTACCCCCAATTAGGATCGAACTTTTTTCCGGCCCTATGGCAGCGGGGGCTCCGATTTTTTGCATGCCTGTCGGGACCTCAAATGGCTACCTCAGTACCAAATTTGAGCTCAATCGGAGCCATATGGGGCGGAGCAAGGTCCAAACCCAACCTGCTCTTTGTGTATATGCATTTGCCCAATTCTAGGATCGAACTTTTCTCCGGCCCTATGGCAGCCGCGGCTCCAATTTTTTGCATGTGCGTAGGGGACCTCGAATGCCTACGTCCATACCAAGTTTGAGCTCAATCGGTTCCATAGGGGCGGAGCTAGGTCCAAACCCAAATTCGCAACTACAGCGAAATCCGCCATTTTACCCCCAATTAGGATCGAACTTTTTTCCGGCCCTATGGCAGCGGGGGCTCCGTTTTTTTGCATGCCTGTAGGGACCTCAAATGGCTACCTCAGTACCAAATTTGAGCTCAATCGGAGCCATAGGGGCGGAGCAAGGTCCAAACCCAACCTGCTCTTTGTGTATATGCATTTGGCCCAATTCTAGGATCGAACTTTTCTCCGGCCCTATGGCAGCCGCGGCTCCAATTTTTTGCATGTGCGTAGGGACCTCGAATGCCTACGTCCATACCAAGTTTGAGCTCAATCGGTTCCATAGGGGCGGAGCTAGGTCCAAACCCAAATTCGCAACTACAGCGAAATCCGCCATTTTACCCCCAATTAGGATCGAACTTTTTACCTGCCCTATGGCAGCTGGGGCTCCGATTTTTTGCATGCCTGTAGGGACCTCAAATGGCTACCTCAGTACCAAATTTGAGCTCAATCGGAGCCATAGGGGCGGAGCAAGGTCCAAACCCAACCTGCTCTTTG